>JAODUG010031435.1:6131-18874 GCA_027564795.1 Aphredoderus sayanus
ATGGAAGCATCTTTCTTCATTCCCTGTTCCTGGAGGGGACAGTGGATGGGGCTGCTTGTCAGGAGCGGTGTCTCTGACACTCTCAATAACAGGTTTGTGCCCAGGCATCAGGAGCTTGGGGAGATAAGAGAGCCCCCAGCCAGAGGAGAGCCTCTTATCAGCCTGACGGCTCCAACAGACCTCCAGCCCACAGGGTTCCCTTCTCCTGCACTGGCTAACAGTTTAATCAAGTGCGTGTGTGCGCACGCGTTTGTTATGTCATGTATGCACAAGCATGTTTCATACATGAATACAACGTGTTCAAAGGTAATTCATCTTTTTGATCAAGACTCTACCCCAAGAATTGTTTTCATCTTTCGTTCAAATACAGTCCCAATGGTGACTTAATTAAGATAAAGGTAGGTCAACACAGAACATATTTAATGGGCTATAACATCCCTATAAGCAGCAAATTATGGACTTGATATTAAAAGATAAGAAACGTGTTTTTTTTTCAAAATGTTTTAGAATTTTTCAATAATACTAATCCATTATCAAGGTAAGACATCATATATTTAGGTGCTGGAGGGTGGTTATGTACAGGAGGAATCTGAAGGTTTCTTGAAAAAAACAAAATGAGAGAGTATTTTATTCAAGCTCTTGGTAGTACCAAATAACTTCACCGAGAGGTTTCTACATCTGTGCAATGTCTGCACTTTGAACTTCGTAGCGATGTGCGTTAAGAAAAGAAAAACTTTCTTCAATGTCGCGAGGCGCAACGGGAAATTCAACGCGAGAATAATTCACGAGGCTTAATTTAGAAATGTCTGCCGCCGTCGCGGCCAATAGGAGCCCGGCAACACAAACATGGAGCGCAGCGCAGGCGGTGTAAAAATAGAACGCATTACAAAAGTAAAAGTGTGCAGAAATGACATGTTTGATGGAGCCAGTCACAGGCCTAATGCGATACACCAACCCATGCTGAGAAGGAGTGAGAGAGCTGTCAAAACCCAACTGGCAGCAGCATGGCTGCTCAAACTGTCCCCTCCTGGCTGGTTAATGTAAACCAGTCTCATGTTCCTCATTCCACCCCCCCCCCACACACACACACACACACACACACACACACACACACTCTGCTGGTGACCCTCTGGCATCAGGATCACAGCCGTAATGAGGTGACCACACAGTGCTAACATGCCTTCTGAGAAAGGTCAATAGACCTCAATGGCATTACAGGTATCGACCACAGCCATCCATCAAAGGAGCCAGCAGGTCCGACAGCACCACGACAACAACTGATTGTAGATCAATGGCAGCGGGATCAATTGCGAAAATCATTTCAGCATCATTTCAGGCGGGGAGCAATCACAGGGCTTGGGTTCTTTACCCTAAAGGGATTCGATCCATCGTTCAGGCTTCCAGCCACACCACAGACACCTGAAATGCGTCCGGTTTATTATTCATAGACAGGAATGTGCATTATTCAGAACTGTACATGAATGAAGGAACTTCATTGGGGATTTTTCCAGGTTGGTTGACATGCAAGGTGATGGGTATTTCATGTCCGGCATGGCACCCAGAGATGACCGGAGTGTATCTCATGTCAAGAAACCGCTGCAACACACTGCCTTTTATTAATTCATGTGTAGAAACTCAAACTGTCGTTTGATACAGTACGAAGGCCTACATCCTATTTATTTTCTAACAGGCTCAATAATCGGTCCAAACAGACATGGTTCCTCTGGGTGTTTTGGTCTCCAGGTGCCGATAAGGTGGCTGAAACCTCCCCCTAATCGTGCCAGCTGTAACGAAACAACCCTAGCCATGTCTCCTCAGGACACGCACAAACACCTGCGTGGCTGTGATAACTTGAGAACGAATTAGCACAGCCATCTGCGACCATGTGCACCGATTTAACAAAATCGGAATATTTGAGTTTCGGTGATACAGCAATCTTTTCTTTTTTTTAAGAAGTTTATAATTAATACAAATATACAAAAAAAAGTCCCGCCTGCTTCAACACTATCCACTACAATACAACACAATACTTTACTGTATGTAACTTGACTTGGAACAAAATACATGAGCAGACCAGTTTAAAACCCAGATACTGTCACTATAATGTGCATGCACATGATGTACCCTACAGCTGAACAAAGAAGGGGCTTAGGCCAGTTTTATTGCCTCGATGGACTAAAATTGGATAACGGCTTTAGAAATTCCCTCACATCCAGCCTGCCAGCCAAACAGGCAGTCGCACTAAACTGCTGATCTTGACATGCATTTGTCAGCTTAAGCTCAAATACTTGTGAACTTGCTATTCAACATTGTCACAATATGACGAGAAGTCCAGAAACCCATCAAAAAGATAGACACAGCACATTAGTGCCAGCTTTGCAGAGGGAAATAAGGCCCCCCTTTTTAGAAAACTTTGCAAAGCATCACCCAAGACAAGCCATCACAGTTCAACATCCTCCACTGTTTTCATAAACTCTGCTCAACCCCCAAGTTGCCCATCCTCCAACCGAGCTTGGATTCACGCCAGGCACAATATTGTTTCATTTCTCACTGAGGCTCCAGAGTAAAAGAGGTCCTGCCTCCACCGCTTTGCCTTCACACAGATCTACAACCCCCAAACTCAAACGATGGAGGCCCAATGTGCTTCTTTACCATTGTCCGGAGAATAGGTTGTTTGAGAGACTTATCGCCCGAACAAAGCCAGCTCATCATCTTGCCCTGCCAACAGTCACCAGGCTATGCCTCTCGTTGCCCCTCTCTCTTTCCATATCCATTCCATCCTGTTAGGATGGAATGGTGTGGTTACTCCTACGCTCCAGGTATGTTTCTGTAATGCGTGAGAGATTTCCTGCAATTTCCATTTTCCCGGCTGCACCTGTCTCAAGTGCCCTACATTCAAACAGAGGAACCCTGCTGCTGGGTGCATCACAGATTTATATTGGCATTACAGCAGCTGTAAACTACTGTACTAGTCTAACACGTGCTGCTACTGCAACACAACAAAGTCACCACACTCCCTTAAGTTAAAGTCTCCTCTAGGCTTTTGGTCCAAATGAGAATCTGACTGAAAGGATTGGAGGGACAGCTTTGTTCATCGTGTGATAGTAGGCATTAGTCTATTCCCAGCGTATACCACCATGAGATGAGCTCTGCTTCTGCCAGTATAATGGAGAGTAATGCCAGTGAACAAACAACATTTTATGCCAAGCCTGCTGATGTTTTCTTACATCTACCATCCAGTTAAAGTGGTTAAAATGGTAGTCCGCCATCACAGCCTTTAGCAAATAACCCAGGTTTACCTCTTACTAAATTCTGTATAGTGAATAATTTACCTTCTGCACAACTTAAAACCAATTGCTCTAGTTTAAACTGGTAAGACAAGCCAAGGCCTAAAGGTACAGTTTGCACTATAGAGCCCATCCGTCCATAACATAATGCTAATGCATTAACTGTGGTGGAAAGGTAGAGAATGGTGTGAGCCTAGGGATGGTGGCAGGGGAAGGGTGGAGAGAAATGCCCACCTTTCAGAAGCTCAGGCAAGGGTATGACCTCGCGAGCTTTTACTACGCTGTGTCAACACAGGGGCAATTACACATTTAAGTGTTTGTCCCCATTTATCTTTCAAACGGATAAAAACAGATCCCATTAGCATGCGAGTGATGACTGAATAGCTAGAAAAGGTTAATGTATTTTTTACATAAAGCGATCTTCAAACGGCAACAGCTGACTGAATTTAATGGAATCTACATATAGACAGTATGTCTGAGGACAGAAAAAGGAAGCAAATACAAACTAAAAGGGGAAAATACACAGTATGTACAGCACACCACCATCACCAAGAGCATTATGATCAAAGAAAAACATTTTTGAAGGGTGAACAAACATAGCATTAAGTTTGCCACGATACATTAATATACACACACCCCAGGGAATAAATTCCTCTTTGGTAAGATGATAGCCAGGGTGATGTGTGTTTTCAAGTGGAATACCCACTTCTGGCCTGCACGCTCTCTGGCAAGTTTTGGCTCATTTTGTTCACGCTTTTAATGTCATCTCTATGCCTGCCTGTTTGACTCTGTAGTCATGGCTGCCGAGCAACAGTGGCAGTTGCTAATCAAGTAAAGTCTGTGACGATACTGCCCGTTAGCTATCAGTTGTGAAGCTAATGCATTGTGCTTGAATGTGTGCAGATTGCAGCACAAAACCCTACTATACAGCACATAGAAATAAAACATCCTCTCTGAATACTGCATTACTTGAGTGTGATGCATTTATTATCATTCAATCCATAGACAGAGAATCTCTCCACATATGGTGTTTTAAAAATCTCTCTCCCACTCACTCTCTCTAAGTGGGGGAAGAACCTTAATGAAGTGTTATGTGAACCCTTTGAAGGTGTCAGAGCATGGACAAACTAGAAACGAAGACAACTCAGATCCCATTACGAGACAACAAGGAACATTTGGCGATGCTATGAGTAATAGGCGCGATCAAAGAAGAGATGAACATCTCTGCGCATGAGCCATTTCTAGCAGCCGGGTTCGCCTAACTGTCACGGATCCCCTCCCCCACTACCACCAACCATGGTTGCCTCCCCATTTAATATACCCCACCCCCCCAAACACACACACACACACACACACACTCCTCCAATGCCAGAAGCACATAATGCATGCTTGAGCCCCGAGGAATAGCAAATCAGCTCAATGCCAGAGAAAGAGACAACGGGGAGAAGATTAACATAAAATGCATCAGAGACAGGAGCTGGATTCATCTCACACACACACACACACACACGCACACACACGCACACACACGCACACACACACGCACACACACGTATGTTACTGGGCCATAAAACAGAGATAGGGAGCCTCACTATACAAAAATGAAGGGAGCCTCCAAAAGAACCACCGTTGAAAGCTGTATGGTTATTTTATGAACGTAGGTTAAAAATAAGAAAAGACATATTGTGTTATATGGAATGAAAGGCTGAGCACAGATTTAGGCATATGAAGTACAGTACAAGTCAGGAGGTAGTTTGGACTGCAGCTTCAGTACGGCACAGACTTAAGCTTGCCTCAAACTTTCTGCTCATCTCACTCAGCCTAACCTCCTTTCCCTCTAAACGCTGTGGCTCGCTGCAAGCCCAGTAAACAAGGTAATTTAAAGCACAGCCGTGTTCAAGTAACCACGGGCAACCGCCATTAGTCTGCACTTCCACATCTAAAAAAGATAATTATTGTTTTCTGCTCAATGCACTTAGAAATAAAAGTTTAAACTGAAAATGTGACTGTTCTACTGAATGAAACTGTAAGAGGGGGCCGCACAGTTTGGTATTACGCACACATCATCGACCCCATTTTCTGCCCGCCGCAGAACGGATGGAGGGCCCGTGGAGCTGGGCGACTCATAATCCATGTCGTCTTTTCATTTGTTGTTTTGCGGGGAGAGCGCTTGGCGTATACTGCGATATGGAAATAACAGGAGCTGATCAAAGCCTCTCCTCCCCTCCCGGACGAGCTGCCGTCTCTCGGAGGACTCCCGGGCCTGCCAAGCGCTCAGGAAGCTCCTGATGCAGGCGTCGTGGAGCCCGACCACCCGCCATCATTAAAACTGCATGTTGACAAGCAAGCGTGCTCCCTTCTCACGCTAGCCCTTCCTTCTGCGTCCACCTGACTGACACAGTGCGCTCACCTCTTTCCGCGACCTATTACCTCTGGGCTCCGGCCACTAATTGGGACGGAGTTGTCTGAGTCAAGATGCACATCAGCGCTTGACGGGAGTTTATTAGGGCAGAAGGGAGAGTCATGCCAGCGGAGTAAGTAGCGGTTGAGGCTGAAATGTAGATATTTAAACAGCTTGTCTGGCGGAGTGTCTGGCGCCAGGGAGATTGGCAGGCAATGAAAAAAAAAAAGCAAAGATGGTTGGGGGAGGAGGTAGGTTGGTGTGTTTCTGCTGCCAAATGCTCGTGTTGCAGAGAGACAGAGAAAGAGACAGAGAGAGAGACAGAGAGAGAGACAGAGAGAGAGACAGAGAGAGACAGAGAGAGAGACAGAGAGAGAGACAGAGAGAGAGAGACACAGGGAGAGAGACAGAGAGAGAGAGACACAGAGAGAGAGTGAGACTCGTGAATGGGGAAAGGATCTTAGATACTGTATTCTCATTAGGTGGCCCACTGAATGTTACAGTGGTTGGGGAAACTGTCAGGCTGCAGACGACAACTGAGTTTTAAAATAATCATAAAAAAAAAACAGGAGAGAGATAAAACGGAATTTTCCCAACAACCATTTAAACCACGAGCTACTATGGACACAAATTGAACAATGTACTGTAACTTAAAAAAAAATTATAAATAAAAAAAGGTAGTACAAGAGGTTTTATGAAAGCAATGTTTTCTGATACATACTGTATAGTCATATAAATAGATACAACACAAAGGTACAATTGAGTAAATTGGTAAATAACTACTCACAGTGCCTTTATGCAGTGGAAAACATCCAGCACTCTATCAATCTATTTTGCCAATTTAGTTAGAGGCAGCATGCCAGAAAACATGTTGCCTACAAAGCCTTGATAGGTTAATACTGGTTAGTGAAGTCATATTTGTTGTGACTTTGAAGCAGACACGGCTCACCTAGAGATTCTTCTAGGTCATTCTGTCAGCAGCTATAGAAGAACAATCCCTTTTTACAGCTAATTAGCATTCTATCGCTTTAATTGACTTGCTGATTTTCGTGCCACAGATGTACAGCGTTATGTACAACCGCATTACCCTCTCCTGTCAATCTTGGCTGTTCACCTATCGGCGACCACAAGAGCCTCGGCCCCTCGCCGAATGCCCTGCGACGAATCCTGTGCTCAGAGAAACAGAGGCAGGCTAGATGGAACATCATCTCCATGGAAATGTGCTCCATGTGGGGGAGAGGGGGGTGGACAGCCCAGGCTGATTCACTCGGGCATGTCGGGAAGGAGCGTCTGGACGCCTCTGGTCCCCGCCGTCATTCCATAGCCCCGGTGGGATGGCGGGACGGGCGGGAGGAAAGGAGGCGGGGCGCGCCAAGGCTCAATTTGTGGCACCTACCAAAAATGGTTTCTATGGTGATAGGGTGTATCGCCGTAGAAACTGTGGAATTTGAGAGAAATCACATATTTATTCGACCTTGCTGGAGACAATTGATTTAGCTCATTTTCACAATGCCAGTGGGAGGCTGGTGGCAATGAAAGGGACAAGAGGCAGGGAAGTTAAATTAAAGTCTTTCTTCAACCCTCACACTGTAGATTAGATCCATCTCTGTTCGCCGGGGAAGCGAATCAACTTTACACGCCAAAAGATAGCTGCATCAGAGACGTGTAAAACTGTGTACACTGTATGCATAAGTGTATTAAAAGATGGCAGATGTCAGCCAACAGATGATACCACAATGACATTTTGATGTATTGACAGTTTTCTAAACAAACACTAAATGTACACCGAGGATAATAACTGCTTTCGCACTGCAGCGAAACCGCGCAAATTCTCATCTGACAGCAGCTTTCTGCAGTGGATAGAAATGCAGCATCTTCCTCTCTCTCACATTCTCTCTCTCACACACACATGCTGCAAGTGCTGTCTGTCTTACTTTGAAAAACTGCTGACTGTTTTTTTTTGTTGTTTTATTTTCACAAAATCGAACTGTAAAATGTCAACAAGGGAAACTCACGAAAGGTGAGTGAGCGTGTAGAGAGCTCATCAATACTGTAGTATAGTAGTATCATTTAACATGATGTGGAACGCACTGGCCACCTGATACTCATTATGGGGAGTGTCATGGCTCTGGGGGAAGTCAATAGGAATAAATCGGTCGCCGAAAAGAATTATAGTGAAAACAACTCACAAGACCAAACAAGATGTCATTGCCCTTAGTGGGCTGGCAAGTTAGCAAGCAATGACGCCGTTATGA
Source organism: Aphredoderus sayanus (assembly GCA_027564795.1). Lineage (NCBI taxonomy): Eukaryota > Metazoa > Chordata > Actinopteri > Percopsiformes > Aphredoderidae > Aphredoderus > Aphredoderus sayanus. The sequence continues at coordinate 14,075 of JAODUG010031435.1, forward strand.
AGCAGTCTATTAATCATAATTTCTTTTGCTGCCTAGTATAACAGAGGTCCTGTATTTAAAAAAAAGGGGGAAATGAGCACTGATCCTCATTCCACGTTGAGCAATCTCTCATTAAAAAGCAATAACAGGAATAACCTGTAAATAATTTTCCTGCTATTCTTTGCATGACCATGGTCTCCCTGGAATAACATCCCTCAACAATAGCAAGCATTGTCTGAGGCCGCTGATCGTGTGAGGCGATATGTTTCTGGAGCGCCGGGAACCACATGACTGATTTGTGAGTGAAATGAAAAAAAGAGAAACAAACAAAAGATGTGAACTTCCCACACTAAACCACCAAGTCCTTCCTGGGTCACAGAGACCTTCAGGCCCTTTGATATGATGCACAGTATGTATTTTCTGGCTGAGCAACCAATGACCTAGAACAAAATAAATACTGTTCAAGGGCTCAACGCTTTTATCACAGTTTTGATATTCTGGTAACAGGATAGAAGATAGATAAAAAAGGACAGACAAAGAGATAGGCAGACAAAGAGACTGGTACAAAGATGCAGGCAGAGAGGACCAGTATATCCATGTTAAAAGGGATCCTCTTCAATTGCATTTAAGTATTTTCAAAGCCTGAATATCCACGCCATAGCTCACTGTTAATATTCTGCACAGTAATGGGCACTTGGATGCAAGGGTCATGGGGAGGGTTGAGTCTATGAGAGCTGTATCCGGTAGAGTAGAGACGGGTGCAAGACATTCAAGGTTCATGTGCCAGAGGGCTATGCACTCTGAATTTCAAACCAACACATTGTTGTTGTAATGGTGTTTCAATCGCAAGGGCAATTCCAGATACAAATTGTGGCAGGGTAGTCTGGTAGCCTATAGGGTGGTCAACAACAACCAGAAAACAAAGCTATCTGTGAAGATCCTTGAGCAAGATGCCTAAACCCTATACCTGCTCCTTAATGCTTAATACCGTAGTGCTATAGTGATATTCACTCACCGAAATTACCTCATTGAGGAGTGTACTGTACCTTTAACAGCTCATGACAGCAGGCAATGCCAGCATGCAATTTAGTACAGGTTATAGAGTTTTGGTTGTGAGAGGAAGCCTGCATTTCTGAAGGAAGATCCATCTGCTGAAGGTGGGATAACGAAGCTTCAATCCTCCCCCACTTTGATCAGAGCCCTGGAGCCCAGAGCTCTGATCCACCCCTAAAGCACCGACTAAACCCAAGGCACACATTGAAGCAGGCCAAAGCATTGTGTCCCCAATAAATATGCATTTACGAAAGACCTTGAAAGAAACAAGTAATTCTGAGAAACTAGCCTATAATAGATGTTTACATGACCTTTGATCTACTGTATGCAGTAATGCACATGAAGTGATATTCAGATGTCCAGTGATTTGAGAGATAAGAAGCGTATATATTGTACAAACGTAGCTCATAAAACATACTTCTAATTCTTATGTTAATGTATGATGCAGTAATGATAAAGCCACAATCTGTCACTTCCTACCTCCAGCTATATGGTCCGCAAATGGGCAAAGAGTGGTGCTTAGCCTATAGTACTTCATTTAGCGTAATAGCCTCTCATGTAAACTAACCTGCTTTTTATGGTTAACACTGCAAACCAGGAAGTGAAGAGCAGGTTGTACGCTGAAGTAATTCCTGCTTGACCTTAACAGACCATAACTATCGTTTATTTATGCAAAATCTTTTGACATCTAAAAGCTACAGGTGCGGTTTATACAGTATGCTGACATTGCATTGCTTACTAACCTCAAAACAATACAACAAATTTGGCGATGCAATATGATCGTAAGTAGGCATTGTGCTTTCCCTTTTAGAGAACTGGGCATTTAAACGATTTCAGGAATTTGGTTAATCTTTCTCCCACATCGTGTTGTGGACCGTAGCACAAGCCAGACCGTTACGGGGGATATTGTTAGCGTGATTAAACATGCTTATAGGCAACCTCCCAGCATCAGTCTTTTGATGGTTCAGTAGGGAAATGCACACGCCATGTGCTTATGACAACTATGTATTGAATGGGTAATGCAATTCACTTTACTCCCTACACCCAGTTCTCCCATCATTACGTTCAGAAATACTGCCAAATAGTCATTAGAAAGCAGTCCCATTAAAACAGGAAGTCTGATTTTGTGATGGAGAATACTCCTACACAATACAATGCCATTAAAAAAAAACTGTCAAGCAAAAGAAGGCAAACTCTTACCAATCTAATGATTTTCTACAGGAGATAGTTTAGCCCAAACTGCAAAAATGATTCAGTTACCAATCTGCGTTAGTGAAGCCACCGTATAGAGCTTCCATCCCCCTAGAATATTGTGAAACTGACCTAATTTCCTGAGCTCGCTGCAGGCAGTGATGCGACTCCTTTGTGCTCTTCATTTTAGCCTAAATAATTGATTCAACCATTGCTTGCCTGTAATCTTTCCCGTATAAATGGGAATCTGACAGACTCATAGTTTTTACTGTTTTAGATTTAGATAGATAACTTATTAGTTATTTCGACGGGCACTCACTCTTTTAAATACAAACAACATTCAGTGCTGGTTGAAAAACCGAAGATTAGCAGTACAGTTGTATGGCTTATAAAAAATTCTGTAGGTAGGATGTAAGAGCTATACGTGTTATGTAATTTATTAGAAATACCATAGACATCCATCAGATATCAGCGGTGAAATGCTCTGCATGAAAATGTGCTCTGGTTGATGGCCCGTCTCCATACAGTTTTACATTTAGCAAATCTACATTGACTGTCAGTCACATGACACAGCTACAGGTTTGTCACTGGCTTTAGGCAATGGCAGAACAACAGGCTCCAGAGGGACGGAGCACAGGAGAAGTGGGTGGGGTTTTTAGCTCGTTCATTTTTCGTACTATTAGTTATCTCTCAAATCCTACCTACTGTACAGCAGCTTCAAGTCACTTACTGACACATAACCAAAACACCGGCTATGCCCCTCCCCCTCATACACACATGCTGCATGTAAATATGGGCATCGGCATTCAAATGTAACTGCAGGCATGAATGCAACATTATTAAAAATAACCCTAAGCCCCGCCATTCCCCCAAAACAAACACTCCCTTCCCTGCATTCACACATGCACACAACACACACACACAAAAGTGCCCTGGAGACTTCTTCAGCATTCTGTTTGACACTTCAAGTCAAGTGCTTCCCAAAAGACCGAGGGTCTGATAAAACTTCCAGAGCAGGCTCAACGCTACAGCTGCTTCTGAGATAAAGGCCTCCTCTCCCTCCCCCACTTCTCTCCCCCTCTCTCCCTTTCCCACTCTCCCTCTAATTAAAGCCGAGCAGGCCCTACTGCTACTGCACGCTGAACACAAGGCAGCCAGAGAAACTGCTGGGGCGGCCTGTTTGAGGAGAGCCTCTGAAATATTAAGACGATGCTGACAACCACAAGGCTCAGGTGAGTGCCTCCATTCAGCCTTGCAGCGTGACTGTTGGATGAGATGACTTACTCCAGCAGTGTGTACAGGTACAAGTGTGTGTGTTGGGGGTGTGTGGGGGGATTGTAGGGTACACACAGGGGTCAATGTAAGTGTGTAAACAGGGTTTATTGATGGGATACAAGGAGCACGATTACAAGATAAACACGGTGCTGTATCTACTAATACAGCATAATCCTCTTGTCTACAAAGTGTAGTTTACACAGCACGACACGGGAAAAAAGCCATTACCAGTTCTTTTGTTCTCTTTTAACCCCTTTCTATATGGAACCTATATATGGTCCTTTCTGATAAGCACTATAGGTGCAGATAAAATGACAGCTCAGGCCTACATGGGTGCTGAATGACACCTCACATGCGGGCAGCATCTGTTCCAGGATAGGGAAAAGCAAAAAGATTATGGAAGCAATTGCTTTCATAATCGTTCTCACAATATATTTGTTGAAACTGAAACAAAAAGAAAAACTGGCAGAGGGAAAGTAAATTGGGTTGTTTCATAACATGGGCAAAACATTGGTGAATGGCATTCAACGCAACCGTGAGTTAGCCTCCAAAGCCAACAAAGCAAAAATAATTGTGTGACCTATTCCATAATGAGATTCTTCATTCGATCACAGCCGATAAATGGACTGTGGGACTATTGACATGCAATGAATAACCTCTCATTTCATAGAGGGGAGGGAAAGCGAAAGGAACATAATGCCAAGGCCATTTTCCACAGTTATTCTATTCTCAGTGTAATCATGCCATTAACAATTCATTACCTTTTTCAGAGAGAAAAAAAAAGAAAAGAAAAACTAAAACGACAGCACTGAGTACAGCTAATATTCCTCGCAGTGCATATTTATATACAAAACGTACACCTCATCTGGTCTGTAAACTGCATGTGCCTAATCCATGGCTCTAGCGACCAGAGTCATTAGCGGGAGGCCTGATGGTGGCATTAATCATGAGAGGCAGATTCGAGGTGTCAGGAAGTCAAAACATTAGCTAACTGATGTAGGTGAGCATTAGCCAGGGAAAAAATCTATCATTCAGCAGTGCCGTGATCTACTGTATGTGGGTGTGGCACAGGGCAGACTGTAGTGTAAGCAAAATTAAAGCATTTGATCGAATAAATGTGCTTGCAAGTGAAAACAAAACAAAGTGTGGTAAACCTTCATGTAGGGCTGAGCAATATGGCAAAAATGTTCATCACAAAAATATTATCCATATTGATCATAGTATAGAAGTCAAGTCAATTTTATTTGTATAGCCCTTAATCACATTGCAGTCTCAAAGGGCTTCACAAGCAAGCATTTCACA
>JAODUG010031455.1:0-18871 GCA_027564795.1 Aphredoderus sayanus
AGAGAGTGAGAGCGAGAGAGAGAGAGAGAGAGAGAGAGAGAGAGAGAGAGAGAGAGAGAGAAAGTTTAGTTAATCTCTGTATTTGATGGTTATTGTTTAGGAATGAAAAACAATTAGCCTCAATGCCATTGAGTGTAATATGGCATGAAGTATGACGTGTACCAAGGCTGTAATCATAATATATATTGGGGAGGACACATCCCCCCCCCAATATGCAGCTGTGTTCAAAATGTCTTCCCCAATATTTCATATAAAAAATTGAAATAAAATAGAAATGTGCTATGCCGACAGACTTGGTCCTCCCAATGTTGACTCTATGGCTATGGCCTTAACAAGTACTGTATGTGATATAGTATTGTGTAGTTTGACTGGTCAGTCTTTGATGAATATTTAATACTTACATTACATAGAAAACAGATTAGGTTGTAAACAATAAATAAATTACACACATACAGTATATAGGCACAAAGGTACATACCAAATGCACACTTCACTCACACAAAACTACACATGCACCAAACAAGCATAAACATTTCAAGTATACCAGCTGTCACATTTAATTTTCCATGCTACGCCCATCCCCTGTTGACAAGAGAAACAATTAAAATGAATTACACAGTTTGGGGTTGTTTAATTGGTTCTTAATTGGGTATATTTGTTTGTTTGTCTGTCTGATATTCTATGATTCTGTTATTATCTGTCTTTGAGTTAACAAAGTAAAGAAAATAATAGTTATGGTGTAAACTAAATGTATAACTTCTTCAGCACTTTATCAAAGTGCAAAACAATTATCAAAGCATTTCTGCATCCCAGACATAACAAATGTGGTCACTTAAATGCTCACGGTCGGAAATGTCTATATCCTTCATTATGCATATCAAAGACATACAGTGAGTGTCTCATTTTCCTAAATTGTGATTGAATTACCAAATGAGAGAAATAAAGTTGTAAAATTTCTAGATTAAGGCTCCCTGCCAACTATCCCCATACATGGAAAGACAGCAGCACATCAGTTGAGGGCTCCAAGCAAAGGATAATGTGTTTGTGACTTGTTTCATCAGAGGAGTCAATGTTTTGCCATGACAACGCCAGACCATGCGTACCCAGGAGTCATGGGTCACTGTGCCACAAGCTTTCCTGAAACTTGTTTCTTTCCCCAACATAAAAGGTACACCAAAGCAAACACCTTATCGGTCTACCATCAGTACACAGGACACAAATACCCACATTTCTGCATAAAGAAAACTTTCCTTGGTGTGACTACAGCCACTTCATTCATGATAATCTCTCCTTTGGTACTTTGTGATCTGCAATGCAAATCATATGTGTTTGTCTTCTGTCAAAGGCCTGTTTATTGCAGATTCTCTCAATACACAAAATCCTGTTTGAACATGCAAATGATGGTGTGAGTTATCAGAGACAATTACACACACACACACACACACACATGCACTGAAAAATGCACACACAGCATTAAGCATTATGGTAGAGACCAATCACTAGTTCAGTTCACCTTCCTCCATTAAACACACACAGACACACACACACACACACGCACACGCACACACACGCACGCACACACACACACAAACGTACACACACATGGACACACGCATACAAATACTCCAGAATACACAGATTTACCTGCAACCAGAATTACACAGGTAAGCGCATGTAAATGTACATTACACATGATATGTTTGAATGAACACACACACGCACCCCCCATCCCCTCCACACACACACACGCACACGCACGCACACACACACGCACACACATATCAAGCCACCACAATCTTCTACTCACACTAGCCATTTGGCTGGCATGGTGACTGATGAGACCATAAGGCCTACTCACTGCAAAATTACCCCTACCACACACACACATGAAACCACCCCCAAACACCATTACAGAGATCAGAGAAAATCACTCACACACACACTCACTCACACACACACACACACACACACACACACACATACACTTCAATCAGGGTCCAATGAGCCCCATGCGGAGCGAGCCATGGGCAGAACACGGCCGAGAGAATCGGGAGTGATTTCTGTAGAACTGAGGCATTATCCGCTATTTGCCGCGTCGTCCTCTCATTGGACGGGAGTGCATTTTGTTGTTATGAGATGAGGGGATAGCTGACATCAGCCAGACATTCACTGGTCTCTCTTTGTGTTCCGTCTCTGGTCTCAGGGTGTGGACCTGTTTTTGCTTAAACATTAACTAACATCGCATGTGAATACATTATCACCATCAAAGGCCTCAACATGCTTGATAACACATAAGCTATGTATTGGTTACGTTTAGATTTTAGTTTTTCATAGTTCTTTCTTATCTTCTGGTTGGGTTTCATTAGCTGTACACACCTGCGTCTCATTTGTGTGAGATTATTTTGAAGTATACATTAAGCCCATGTTTCTCTCTAGCATACTCTCACGTATAGCCTACTGTACCTGTTCCTGTGTGTGTAAATAAAGTATGCACATTGAACTTCTGTCTGTCTGTTATATTCTGACATACATATCTAACCTGTTATATCTAACCATCTCTAACATTCAACACTACTGGTGCTCCATGTGAGAATGCTCTAAAACCTGCTGCTGTGTTATATTGACCCAGTTGGATTTACCCTGTTGTCACTGCATCATTTATTCAAGCTGTGAATAATCCATAAAAAAAAATAAAAAAAGACTATCGCTCCCATTCAGTCCCACCTGTGTTCTGACTTCAATTTATGCACCAAGGAGGAATATGCATTTGTGTGTTTTTGGCAATGTAATCTGTTGTCCAGAAAATGTAAATGCTTATTTTTTGTTTAGAAGATAGCAAGCTAAACATTGTTTTACCTTTACTTACAAAAAGCAGAAAAGGATTCCTTCAAAGTTATGAATTACCAACTTTCTGAGATAAAGTAAATGTGCATTATTTTGTACTTTACTGCTTTAACAGCTTAATTATGTTTCATGCTAATTAGCCTATACTTAAATTATGAGGGATGAACATTAATAAAAACATTTAAACATCAAAACTATCCCTTTAAAACGTTTTCTGCATATTTCTTCTTTAAAACTGTGGTGTAAAAAAGATAGCATTGCGGTTGTTGTGACAACGCCATACTGTGCTTGATGGTAATCGCTGTGATAATGGTAAGTGGTGTTAAGCAGAAAAAAACTAAAATATGAAATAATTTAAGTACAACTTTACATTAGACAGCAACAGTCTTTTCTACCCAAGGGGATGTATAAAGCAAAATCCCTTCAAACACAACCTGACAATAAGTTGAATATTTACATTGTTAAGTGTAAATCAGCATTAGATATCGCGTTATGTTTTCATGAAATGGCATCTGGCCTGGATTGCTGTGGCTGTTTCAAGTGATTTCAAAGGATTCTCATAGGAGCTATCAGCACAGATAAAGGGCAACACACACACACACACACACACAGACACTTCCAATCAGTGGCGACACCATTAGAAAAATGACACACACTCGCACACGGGTCATTAAGAGGGCTGACGGAGGCAGGGTCAACAGCACCTATTAGTCAAGCTCTTCAACCTCCCTCCCTCTCTCCCCTTGCCTTTCCACCCCTACGCTACGCTGTCCTCCTCTCCCCCCGTGTCTCCTCCCTCATCCACCTCACTGCCTTGGCTTTCCTCCTCCACCTCCATCCCGTCCTCCTCTCCCCCCGTGTCTCCTCCCTCATCCACCTCTCTGCCTTGGCTTTCCTCCTCCACCTCCATCCCGTCCCCGCACCCCCGTCTAATCTCTTCTTGTTCTCATCCCCTCTCCTGTTGGTCCCCCCTTCCCCCCCACTCTCCCTCTGTCTTTGTGGTTCTGCTGCTATCTCAGTCTTTCCGGCCACTGTTTGAGTGACAGACATGTATGCACCTTGAGCAGTCCCTACCTTCAACTTCTCTGTTTGGCCCGCCCACTTCACTCTAATTCTCCAATCCTACCTTCCCTCCCTCCTCTTGAATCCTTTCTCTCTCTCTCGCGTACTCATGTGGTCCTATTGGGTGAGACAGCAGGAGAATAGAGGAGATAGATGGCTGGAAGCAGACCATGAGGTGAAAGGGTAAAAACAAAATGAAGGTTGCAAAGGAAGGAGGGGATAGTGTAATAGTGTGTGTGTGTGTGTGTGTGTGTGGGGTGTTGTAGAGACGGTGAAAGGGAGAGTTAAGTGGACCTGCATATTAACATGATGATGGGCATGAGTAGAGGAAGAGAGAAAGAGAGAGAGTTGAAAAGAAACAAAGCTTTGAACGTGTTGCTAAGCGAAAGACAATGCAGCCCTTCTTTGTGATGTGTGTGTGTGTGTGTGTGTGTGTGTGTGTGTGCATGTACATGTGTGTGCTTATCACTGTTGAAGGGGATACAGTCAGGGTCATAAGTACCTGCTAAAAGCTTGTGGCACCTCCACTGAAGGGGAGACTTGCTGAAAACAACACATGAACCCAATAGGTGTGTGTGTATTACATGCATTCAGTTTTGAGAGGAAGTGTTTTCAAGTACAAGTGGCACACTTGTAAAGAATGAGCTATGACTATGAGACTGCACATGACCCGTCCCTTTAAACACACACACACACACACACACACGCACACACACACACACACACACACACGCACGCACACAGAATGCTTGTTGCCACCCCAGGCTACCTGTGTTTAGGTGACCTAATGTTCTGGTCTAATCAGGTTTTGTCTAGGTTAAGAGATATACACAAACATTGTCTGTCTCTTTAGTTGTCTCAGAAGATATTTAGGTTTTCAATTAAAATATGGGGTTCTGATAACAGTGGTTTACCTCAGTTTTCAACATAAAATTATATAGCTATGCTAAAGATAATTGCAGATTATAATTCTGCGACACACAGACGTTTCACACTGAATATAAACAGTGTCAAAGTCTTTCATATGCCAAATGTGAATAATTAATCAGAATCAATGATCTTTAAAAGTGAATAGAATTTGGGATAGACTTCAAAATGTCTGACATATGCCTTTAAGATTGAATGGAATGGAGAAAGGCAACTTCTTCTTTGACAAAGCCAGCCATGTCAACATTGTGCGAGACAAAATCAATGTCAATCATATTGAGGTGTGTAATAGAAAAAGGCATCATGAAAAAAGGAATTGCTAGCTAAATAGGATGTCTCCAAATGTCAAGTGTCACTGGCCTTTACAGAAAAACAAACAGGAAGCTATCCTTAAGAGGCTATCTTTAACACATTGTGGATCCTGGCTAAAACTAGAATAGTTTCTTCCTGTCAAACCATTGGCATGATACTGTGAGACAAAAGGTATGTGACTAAACACTCTTTATTGTATTTACAGTATTGTATACTGTAGATGTGCTAGGGTTTAGGCCAGTGTTTCTGTTTTTGCCACACTGTTTCACTTTACTTCATCCCTTTTTAAATATCTTACAATTGTTTTAATTACCCCATTAGTTTGTGTTTTATGTGTCTTTTAATCCTCGGGTTTCAAACTTACACCTGGTTGTGCCAGCAGTGCATATCATATGTCTGTGTAAACTGTAGAATTAGGTTTAACGCCTTCTAAATGCCACAAAGAGCTAGTGATTTGGGTCATTTTGACCCAGAGGACTCCATGAGGGATAAAGTATGGATCCTTTTGGTTTGGCTGACATGGACGCTCACTAGATCAACTCATGTTAACATAGCAATCTGAAACTGTTGTCTCTAAACATATATTTCTCCCTGGCTCTTTGGACACCAGTGAAAATGATCTACCTCTAATTTTGTTTTCTTTTTCAATATAGAATGTGCGATATATATATATACGATGTATGATATGTGGTCATAGGTAATAGTCGTGTGCTATAAGGGCTTCATTAAGGAGTTGTGATAATACAGTAGTGTGAATCAAAAGAGACATGGAGCAACAAAGCATTTAAAATAAAAAATAAAAAATGAATGGACAGCAATCCCATCATCCAGTAAGTGAATATAAACAGTCACTGCAAGCTTGCTTGAGAGAAAAAGACAACATTTGAATGGAAGAAATACTTTAAAGTGGATTTGTAAGTGTGGTGAGAACACTTGGCAGAGCTTAAAAGGAGTGAGTTAATGAAGAATGAGAGAAGCGAAAATTGTCATTAGTGAACAAATTAGATTTAAAGCCTTCATGCATTCTTAACACACAAGTGAAAATATCACTTAACCTAATCAATATTCCACATCAAGGAAAGAAAGAAAGAAAGAAATTAGAGCGACAGATACCAGTAAACTGTTCAAATAGGAAGGAGAGAGAAGCGGGGAAAGTGAGGACGTTTATTAACCTGGTTATCAGTTAGCGGAGCATTATTATTTGATTCTAAATCCAGTCGTGATCAGACGTAATAGGACTTTCTCTCCTCTCCCCCATTGTCTTATTAATATTTCCTTTCTGTATCTCTGTCTCTCTCTCCCTCTCTCTCTCTCTCTCTCTCTCTCTCTCTTTCACACACACACACGCACCCTGTTAGCCTATCAATCTTTTTCCAATTACCTGTCCTGTCTATTTGCGCATCCATCATAATCATTTCCATAGTAACGGGTTGCATCCTCCATTTGGTTGGGCCTATTGTTCAATATAATTATGCAGTGAAAAGAATTCCTTTGAGGGATTTGCGTGTTACACAAAGAATAGGGAACACTGATATTGTCTCTGTCCCTGTCCTCAAGAGATGACTTTTAAAGGAATTTTGAAGACAGATTTATTGATTGTCTTTACCCTGACATTCAACCTAATTCTTTGAAACACATGGTTAAACACATTTATTTGTTAGTGAAATTGTTCCTACCACACTATGCCATAAGCAAAGTATGTTTGTATTGGTTGTCAACATCCCTGCCCATGTCTGAATGCAAAAATCACTCAGAGATTAATTTCAGTCAGGAAATACCTATATAATATAGTACACAGAGGAACTGTCCTTGGCACGATATAATGTGTATGGTATAAGTCTGCCCTGCCTCCTCTGGCCAATAATTACACACCTTCCTTTAAAGGTATAGAGTCAGCGATTGTAAGCAAATATATTTTTGTCTAATTCAGCTCAGAATCCCATTCTGTTTGCTCGCTGAAAGAATAATCAGGTGTTTATACACAGCTCTGGCTCGGTAATATGGGAATACAAACAAGGTTGTGTAGACCGCACCACACAATAATATTGTAGCTTTGACAATGGGTTTCCAATGTGTGGGAGAAGTGTTTTGGTTTTGAGTTCAAATATCAACAAGCTTTCTCTCAAAAAGTATTTTAATGAATGCCTTTAATTTTTTATTTTTAATCTGGATATTTTGGGCATTGCTATAACACACACATATGAACTAAAATTAGTAAACACACCAGTAGATAATACACGAGAAGAGAAGAGAAGAGAAGAGAACGCAACACAAAACAACACAACTCATTTTGGCTTTGTCGGCCTGTCTGACGAAAGGGTTGGGTTGGGCAAAAGACTAATGTTTTCTTCATTTCACTGGCTGTCTCCTCCAAGCAGAGATTCAGAAAAATAAAGACAAAATGTATGCGTGTTTGTTTGTTTGTGTGTGTGTGTGTGTGTGTGTGTGTGCGTGTGTTTGTGTGTGCGTGCGTGCGTGTGTGTGTGTGTGCGCGCGCGAGTGTGTGCTTGTGTATGTGTGTATGCGCATGTGTGTAATGTATTTGTGTGCTCTATTTTCCAATGCCCCTATCATTCAGAAGATCAAATTTGAATCACAACAGGGTGACAATGAGGAGAAATAGAAAAGAATATAAGAGTCACTTGCATACAAATACGTGGACACGTACGCTACTGCAAGCTATTCATGCAGATAAGAAAAACAACACCCTTCATGATATTTTGTTTTTTTCCCTATTATTATGTTTGTGTTTTATGGTTGTAGGAAGTTTAAGACAAAACATTTCACAAAGGAGTTATAAACAAAATAAATGTCCCTTACAAACACGTTTGTGTTACTTTTCACAATCCTGTCTTACAACAAAATATGAACAACGACAACATGAATTGATTAAATGAAAGACATGCAAAATAGCCTGCTGAATACGGTGGCCCAATTTCCACATGTTCCCTGCTGTCTAAAAGCGCAATTAAAACCAAAGCTATTCCATTCACACGAATGTGTATTTGCTGACTTGGAATAACTGGTATGTATAGGGTCATTATGGTGTTAATCTAATTTGCAAAACAATCGCTTTGTTAATAAAAGTCTGCGGTTTTGATCGTTAACAACTGTCTTAAAAACATTTATGATGTGAAATGAAGGAAAATAACTAGTCCTAGCCAGTTGAGAGGGTAACGTATTTGTTTTGATTATATTTGAATTTTGTGTGATCGTCGTCATATTGTTGTATTGTGTTAAAGGAGTTACTCGTTCAATCAGAGAGAAAAAACTGATAGGGGGCCCTGGCTGTCATGCCTGATTGGGGAGTGTTTTGTTATTGTGTGGTTTGGTGACGTAGTAACACCCCTTCCTCCACACCCCTCCACCTCCTATCAATGTAGCCCCCTCCACACACACTCACACACACACACACACACACACACACAGAGCGCCCGCCGCCCCCCTTCCCTTCCCCTCTCTAGTCTGTGCAGTTTGTTTCCTGTGGCTGCTCGGTTGTCCGTGCGTTCGCTCGCTCAGTGTTTATCGGTTCGCCATGGCGGAAGGACGCAGGGAACAGCCGCCTCATCATCTCTCCTTACCCCCGGCCAGCAAGCGACCGTGCTTGCGCCCCGCTCCGAGAGGTCCCGGGCCGGGGCCCGGACACGGTAGTGGATTCCCGAACTCTCGGTATCGTTCGCCGGAATCGCTATTGGATTGCGCTGCTAAAGCAGTGGCGGAGAAATGGGCCTTCGAGAGAGTAGAGGAGCGCTTCGAGCGGATCCCGGAGCCAGTCCAGCGTCGTATCGTGTACTGGTCGTTTCCCCGCAACGAAAAGGAAATATGTATGTACTCTTCGTTTCAGTGCCGAGTGGCCGGCGAGGAGGGTCCGTCGTCGGCTGCGACTGGATCAGGGGGTACTGGGTCTGGATCCGCTGCTAGTGGCGGTGGCGGCGGAGGATCTACCGCTGGGTCCACGGCTACCACGGGAGCAGTCGGAACAGTGGGAACGGGAGATGGACTGCCTTTTCGCCGTGGCATTCGGCTACTGGAGACCGGATGCGTGGAAAACGTTTTGCAAGTCGGTAAGTGACAAGGTTTTGCCAAAAATGAAGGCGCAGCACTTCGGCACGCACTTTGGAGGGGTTTCAAGTCTTTCCGATGGATCATTTCTGGGAATGGTGGATTGAACTTTTCACAACCAACGTGGAAAGTATTATAAGCTCGTGTTTTTTATAAAGTAAACCAACAGGAATGGTTTGTCTTTATATTTTGTGTGTGTGAGAGCAATAGAGAACCATTACAGCAGCGTTGGCTTTGTTGCCCAATTCGGAGCTTCCTGTCCTAGGCTATATGAAAACCGAGGCTAAGCCTACCAGCTGCTGTTTAAAAATTAAAGGGCTGACAGTCGGGTTGCCTATTGTGGCTATTCATTACACATTGGATCTGATCTAGTGTATTTTGGTCTCTACCCGAGGTGTTGTAAGTTAGATTGCATCGATTGTATGTCTGGTGGGAGCTTTGACTTGCTTTGCATTCGGTTGACGAGACGGGAAAGCTTCTGTCTGACAACTATCAGCACTTTTGGCAGGCTACTCGACTATGGCTAGAGCAGGCTACTGCATACGGGAAACGGTACACGGACACCCTTGGCGACGCCACGTGATTAGCGAAAGTAGTCGAAGGCGAGTTCGCACGACCTTCTATTACTGCCGATTATCACGTGGTGGCATCTAGAATGTCCGTCGGATACGTTTTTCCCCCCCTATAGCCTCCAATTTCCTTTCAGTGCGCTGACTAGAGGGAGGAGGGGTGACGGACGCGCATACAATCTATCTAACATTATAGCGTCAGTTTTGTCTAAATTCCTCGCAGCAGAAGTCATTTTTACGAGTTTACAACCGGTCGAGGGTGTTTTACTCCAGATACAAAGTCGGCTATGGGATTTCTATGATTAATCCAACGTTAATCCGGTTTGATCCAAACCCCCATATCTTTTGTTTATTTGCTGCTGGACAGGACAAAGAGCCCGTAGCCACCAGCGTGGAAAATAATTGCTGGCGTGTTAAAACGACGCTTGTGACGCCGCTAGTTTGGGCGTTTTATCATTCAAGTTCCCTCTGGCCACTTTAAATATCATTAGATGGTCCTATGTGCTCGGAAGCAGAACATTTGTCTGCAGCCCCTCTGTCGCACGTAACACAATAGCCCCCCAGCTCAAATGATCGATAACCGTCTCGCATTTCCACCAAGACGATTGGTACTGAAAAGCCACTATTGAGGGCTGTTTTCAAACAAAGGCCATTTCGCAACGCTTTATCACCATTGCCTTTCTGTTGTTGGCTTTTCCATTTAGTCTACATATCTACTAAACATGCCCAAACACCTCAGAACGGAATTTTGCTTTAGCCAGCTGACATTCAAAACGAACCTGTATGTTTGCCATGAGGGCTCTTTTTTGTAAACCATATGCTTGGGTGTTATTGCTCAGTTGGCTAGCATACAGTTTAAATGTTTATATGAAACTGCAAACATCTATGGTATAGCCCTAGTACTACAATATAATCACTATAGGCTATACTGTTGTCTAAACTGTTTTGTGTATTGCTAGCTTTAAGCAAGCTTTTTTTCAATTAAATGTATATTTATTGGTCGTATTAGCAACTATGATGGTTTCTAATTCCTTTTTAAATATATTCAACCCATGTGCTGATTTTAACTGAAAAAAAAAACTTTGTTTCAAATCTGCCCTTTTGGATATAGCCTGGGTGTTAAATGAAGTTGTATTTTGTACTACTTTAGTAAGGCAGGCTTGTTTACGCCCACTATTCAAATGTACATCCTCTTCCACATATAAGGCATTCAGGGCCTTGTCGCAGCATAAACCACCACACAATATTTGATTTAAGTTTAAACAGTTGAAATTGACACAGACACGCAAACACTTCCAGTCTTACCTGCCTCACTGGTGAATTGTTTCCAATCTCCCTCAAGGTCAGTCAGGCACAGGGCTTTGTCTTTCAGTCAACAGTCAACAGAGGGTGAGACGGGTTATCCGGCTCTGAGACAAGAGAAGATATGAGGGTTGACTTGTTTGCTGTAGTTTGGAGACAACAGGAACCAGTTACTGCAAAATTTGCTTATTGACTCATTGGTCAGTAATCAAACACTCTGTGAATTACACTATAATTAATCAATGCATAGGAAGATTGTGTCCCTGCAAGTGTTTACATTAATCATGTTGATAAGGGAATGGTCATTTCAAGTCTTGGTATAGACCGTCACATAGACGTCTCAGGAATTTGTTTTAAATGTTTGTGAAGATATTCCCCTGTCTGCACACATAAAGGCCCTCTCATTAGCATCTAAATGAAGACAGCAATGCCCACAAATGCTGGCCGACAGTGGCTAGTAACTTTTCAAGTTTGACTTGATATGTGAACACTGCCTGCAGCCATGTGGATATTTGAACCTGGGCTCTCTGTATAAGGCAGAGAATTCTTTTGCATTCATGTGTTGCTAACTGTGTAGAGCCTCAATGGCTGACTTTGAAGGGATGTGGACAGCTTAAACTGCCCACCGATGTCACCGTGTCTCCTTAAAGACTGTGACAGTTCTGGGCTAGTCTCTCTGACACACACACACACACAAACACATTTAGATGTATAGTAGTAGAGTATAGGTGCTTTGTAATACTGCGAACAAAAATAGTCTTGTGATAAGTTCTCATGTTTTGCCACAGAAAAGTTTTACCTCCTGGTTAAATTTTCCATAACATATGACTGTGTTATTGTTAATGTGTAACAGTATGTGTCCAGAATCCTCCAAATCAAAAGCTTGCAGCAAAAGCTTGATTTGGCTATGTTTTCTAGGAAAAGGGTGTGTGTATGTGGGGGTGGGTTACTAATAGGATCTGGTATTTGATACTGTAATCAATGCTTGGATTTTCTACTCTGTCAAACTTTTTAAATTCAGTGTTGTTTTTTAAATCCTACCATGTGAAAACACAACAGTTAATGTACAAACAGATTGTGCTAAACCGACAATGTGGCCTCGTTTTAGCTCCCTATTGCAAATTGGTTACCTCGGTGGTATCTAATATAGTATTCACATTCATATTTAAAGCAATGTGAAACATATTTCCTTTTTCCTTTCACCGTGGTAGGGCTACCCGAGCCCCCCCCCCGCCCGCCACGCAACAGCAATGCTGCCGGGTCGAAATGACGTGAGCTCATCAACAGCCCATTGGCCCATGTGTTCATAATAATCCGCTCCCAGCTCCAAGTCATAATTAGAATAATCAAAGCTAAGTGTGCCCGTGTGTTTGTAAACCCCTTATCCCCCCTTCCCCTACACACATACAGAGAGATGTGTGCCTGGAAGCCCTTCTCCAGTGCCTTATAAAGTCCTCACAGGGGGGAGGGGGAGGGGGGTCTTTAGTTTTGAGTCAAGCTTTAGGATTATTGGGTCATGCTTTGTTACCCAGCTGTAGAAAAAGCCCTTGTTCACAGAAGGGGGGTGGGGGTACTGAGGAGGGACTCTATGTGTGTCTATGAATATGTACACACACACACATGCAAATGTGCGTGTGTGTGTGTGTGTGTGTGTTACAAGTTTCTCCGCGGTTTTCCATAAATCAGTAATGGGTCCCCGATGTCTTTGAAGCACCACTGATTTCGACAATGAGGAGGCAGCAGAGTTGAACAGGGTTTAGGCTACACAGGACGGTAACTCTGAAGGCGCAAATCTTTAAGCAGACGTTGTGTGGTTTAATATTTCAGCATGACGACGGCTCTTTTGTATTGATATTTAACCGCCCTCTTGAAATGTGTGTTGTGCGGGGAGGCAGAGCGTGGATGTTGAAACTCAAAGGCCCTCCCTGGTTTGTGTCTCCCCTGCACACTGGCAATACATTCAGCACATTCTTTGATAAATTCCACTGTTCATGATTTCCTGTAAACTACGGCACTATGGCAGTTTCCAAGTGTGTATGTGTGTGGCTGAAGATGGGGGAGGTATTTCCTCGCAAGCAGTTTCCTGGGCAGTGTGTGTGTGTGTGTTTCTAACTGATTTGGGGGGAGGGTTTCTTTTTGTGAAAAAGTTAGCAAACGTTCAATGAATTGACATTGTCGTTGTTCAAGCAGATTTCGATAATACAGAGGCGGTCGGGCTTCCGTTTCCCCTGAGCTCCCCCCCCCAAGTATTTTTACCTTCACTTTGTTACTGGCAGTTGTTTGTTGTACATTCTTTCTACCGTGTTTTTGTTCTCTTTTGATTTGTCATTTAAGTTTCCTTGCTTGGCTCTTTTATCTGTCCTCCACGCTGCTTTTCTCCACACCGTGTCATTCTTTTCTCCTCCGGCATCATGCCGTGAAAGTGCCGCCGTGGCTGTGACTCAAGGTTTACATCATCCTCTGATGCAAACCTGCTACATAAAGTATAGAGATCGTTGATCTCAGCCGCTTCTTCAGGGGGAGAAGATTAGCGGCTTCTTTGTTGGGGAGAGGGATGTGACACATTTGTTGACGAGCGGAATTAGATTGATATGCGCGTATATTCAGCAGCGGGTTCTCTCACTTTGTATTTCTGCTGCGTTTCCACTGACAGTGTTCACCCATGAAGAGTTACCTGTTAGTCACTAAGTGAAGACCTGTTGCGGTGTGTGTCAACAGCCTAGCTAGTTGAATTTGCGACTGCGTGTGTTTTTGCAAATTCCATTGCAGAAATATAATGAGGTTTGTCGGGCTGTAATTGTTCCTGCACAGTTCTCTCCTTTGTTGAGGACTGAGCATTCAAAGAAATGTACACCACACTAGCAAACTGTTAGCAAGACAGCTTTTTTGAGAATAAAATGAAATGTCTTCACCCATACCCTGTTGTGAGAAGAAAATGTAATTTCTTCACACTCACCCTGTAGCGATAATTTAGTTCGTTACTTTGTGACACTAATTTTGCCCTAGAAAAGTATCTTTCAACTATGCTATCTGTGATTATCTCTCCCCATCTATTTGTATTCTGGGCACAGCTCATTCAAACCCTCCACTTAAAAAGCACATGCAGACATGCATAGCTTCTGTCTGCTGTCCTTTGACAATGCACACAGACAGACAATATTTAATCAACGTGATTAATTCCATGCCCACTGTGCTCAAAAACATAAAATCAGTCAAACAAATGGTCCCCTCACTCTTATTAGCTCTGAGAGGCTTGTGAAGGATGAGGGCATTAGGATGCGCTTGGCTGTCGTATTCATCAAAAGAACCTGTGTGTGTGTGTGTCAGAGAGATTGCAGGTTATATAGTCATTAATCAGACATCATAGCTCTAACACTTCATTTGTAGAGAGCAAGGTGACCATGTACACAGTGCACTTGAATCCCAAGTGGTTGGTCCCAAGCCATCCGTTCGTTAAAAGTACATTAAAGGTTGTCTAGCAGAGCCAGCCTTTACTTAACATACAGTTCGGGACACAGCGCTGGCTAACCGCGTCAAGACCTCCCAACTTGGCTGAGAGGCATTTTGATTGACACGCACGATGACCAACTACACTACTCAAAGTCAGACATTAAACGTATTCACTGGGAAACGTAACGACATGACTCGGGCTGTTTGCAGGTCTTTTAGCAGGTCGGACATTTTTCAATTAGTAAATAAAGCAAAGCACTAGTCGATTTACGGATATCTTGTGAGTGACAATGCTAACAGCCAATGGAAATTGTATCAGAAGTTCAGCACAGAGTTGCTTATATGACGCAATGTTAATGGTCGGACGATGGTGAGACTACCCTACTGTATGAGGCCTAAACACACCAAAACAAAACTGTGGCCATACAAGTTGTCACCTTGTCAACATTGCACAGTTTTGCTGTAAGGTGTGTGTCAACTCAACTGAAAAGTTATTCAGTTATTACCAGTAACTTTAGCTTAGCCCACGCTGTCCTACTTCCCTATGCACATTTATGTTGCCACAAATGTAACAATATACAGTATATCATGAATGCATGTGTTGGTGACTATACTTGCAGCACGTGGTGGTGAAAGCACAATTTACAGTTAGTTGAGATAAATCAATGGTGTCCTTGTCCTTCAGCCGTGCCATAGTGCATCGGTTATTGCGCTGGTGCACACCTGTCTGTCTATTCACTGTATGCTTGTTTTATGTCACATTCAAACACATTTGGCTCCTGTCCATGTCTGTGTCAGGACAGTAGGGAGTGCTGGCCCACTTAAAGAGAAGGTTTAGGCTTGCAGACAGGCCTATTAAGCCCTCGTTTGGTTGTAATTGCCTAACAAATATATGAGAGCGAGAGAGGCAGAGACACAGATGTAATGCAAAACAAAGACATATCAAGCTGACCGGCAGTGGCGTATTTACTAGCTTGATGTTTCAAAGGGAAACACATTCATTGTTTGTCTTGCACCGGTATTTTGTTTTTAAATGCAGTTTAATTTGACACTTTTTAAACATTTGATTTATAAATGCAACATATGCGACTTATGCTATACAATGCTATGACACATTAATAGATGTACAGACATAAAAGTAGTCTACATATCAAAATAAGGGTAACTACAACACTTCTTCCATTCCTTTTTTTGTAATCGTTTTTAGGAATTCATATTACATGAAGTATGCATGACAGTCATGGGATAGGTTTAAAATCCTGAGATAAAGCTACATTAGGCCTACAATGAACGTGTAGCGTTTACGGCTTGTAGCTAGTTGCTCACCAGGAGGGGAAACCCAAAGGAGTGAAGGAAGAATATAGACAGACAACATGTATTCTTGAAAATACAACAAATACAATTAGGAAGGATCTCAGGTTATGGCTTGTTTGTCATGAATGGGTTCTTGTGTAAAACATTTTTTTATTTCTTTTAAAGACTTACTAATGCTTCCTAATTAGGTATGAATGCTGTTGCATCGAGTTCTGCTCGGTGCATCATTATTCAAACGAAAATGCCTGGATTGAAGAATTCTGTTAGGGGTCTAATGGCCCCACAGCTGGTGTTCAAAGGCGAACCAGAAAAATGATTGCAAGCAAGTCTCTCCTGTTATTTTAGTGTGAAGATTAAGCTAACATTTTTATAGTGAAGCAGATAGAGACTAAAGCCCTATTTATGTCTAGTTCACGCCATAACCAAACCAAACAACCAAACCAACTCCACGCCATAACCAAAATGCCATCTGTGTGTGTGTGTGGGAGTGGGGGGTGTAGTTACATTACAGGTTCAAGCAGCGGCATTCATTTAGAAAAGAATTGTCTGCAAAATCTCACAATAGAAGACGTAGCACTAATTTTGCAGTGTGCTAACATGGTGTAAAAAGTTCCCAGGCTTCTCGCAGGCAAGAGAAAAGCACCTCTTGCCGAAGCCTTTCGACATCTTCTTAGAAATGGAAAAGGATTTCTCGAACCGAGACTTTTAATATCCCACCCTTAGCTCTATTGACTCCAGACATGGGGGTAGTGGGGGGGCTGGAGACTAATCTGTTCACCACTGGGGTGATATTGATCCCTTGATGGTTGAATAGAACTCACTCAAGCAGAAGTTTTTACGTGTGTGTGCGTGTGTGTGCGTGTGCGTGTGTGTGTGTGTGTGAGTGTGTGAGAGAGAGAGAGAACCCGATTCGTCTTTGTGCTTTCATCATTTATAGAATTTTCACCACCCCCTTCTCTATAGACTCAATAACATACTGTAGTAACTGTTTCCATGATGTCGTTTATTGTACACTGGATCACTGCTTGGTTAACAAGCTTGTAATACCTGCATTTTTGGAGGGTATATGTGTGCCAAAATGAGTCTTATTTTATCAGTCCAATAGCCTGATACTGTTTGTTAATGTTTTCAAGATATATCAGGTTAGAGTGTCGCTAAACATTTGAGACTACAGACATGCTGGCAGCTCACTTCTTTGCTAGTAACCAAATAACCCCATGCATAAGTAAAGCCTGAAATGGCCTGAGGCAGTTGGACTCCTATGTTAAGCAATGTGATTTCCAGAGATTCTCTCAGAAAAGCACCTGGGGTATTATTCAATGTTTTCCTTTCTTTCCTCCTCTGCTTCCTTTCTGTCTTTCATGCTCCCTCTGTCTGCCTGTGTTGCTTTCAGGGCATTGGCAGAGCAAGACATGGAGAATATAGCATCAAGTGTTAACATTGGAAAAGATCAAGGCTCCAATTAGATCAGATGTGACCTTTTATTGCATCGCACATCGTAGCCGCTATTGTTTTGATACGTGCTGCGCGGCAAACACCAGTCCCAACTTACTGAGCCCTGCATACACAATACGGTGCCCTTTTCGTTCTGAATACACACCCACATCTACAGTGCACACGTTCGTTCTGGGACATTTGGGCAAAGACCGATGTAAGGCAAAGATATGAAGACCAATGTAAGTTAATGATGGAGACAAATGCAGATGTGGGTTTAAATGTCAACATTGGAGCCGAGCTGTGCTATGTTCCATGGCAGCAGTGTATAGTATAGTTGAGTGGGCTGTATATAGACTATAAATGATTGTGGGGGAAGGCATACAGCCAGTGTAGGCGCTAATACTCTTCAAGAGCACGGGGATACGTATTCCCTTTCCCCAAATGACTGGACATTCGTAATGATGATAGATAGTGCTTAGTCGTAGTCACGGCTGTTCCTGTCTTTCTTTCCTTGTGGACTGGAGCACACACATCTTGTCCTACTGAATGTGACTACCTGGTACTTGCAGCGCCCGACAATAGCAGCAGCACGGGCCCACAGGCCTCCATTGTGCCAGGAACCATCCTTACATTAGCTCCACTTTGATCATAGGAAATGTGTCAACAACCGCTGCAACTCCCTCGATCGCCATACACACACACACACAACCGCGCGCACACACACACACACACACACACACACACTTGTCCATTACTGTAACTCTAGCACAATCAAAGCCTTTGCCCATATGCGCCTGGTTTCTAACAAAAGCCAGAATTGAATAGTCACTTAGAGACTTGTACTCTCCTTAATGAGGGTGAATGCGAACCATAGCCATACACACTACATACAGAACCTCTTATTGCTGACCAATTGCAGGTGAGGGTGGGTACAGCCGAAATTCCTGTTTGTCGGTAGAACACCGACCAGGTGCCTTGGTAGCTCAGCTATGGGGGGGGGGAGGGGGCGGGGTCACAGTGGAGACATCAGCGTTCCCGTTTCACTTCCCACTTTCTCTGTCAACATCACACATATCCCTCACAGGGGTTGCCCAAACGCAAGAAGACGCACCGAAATGGGAATAATTCTCTCTCTCTCTCTGTCTCTCTCTCACTCTCTCCCTCCCTCTCTCTCCCTCTCTCCCTCCCTCCCTCCCCCTCTGTCTCTGGGTCTCTGCACCCTGCCCATTAGGCCCCCGGCGTTTCCCCCAGAAAAGACACCCAGGCAAGAGAGTGAGAGAGTTAAGCTACTTGGGGTGGGAGGAATGAGGCAGGGAATAGTGAGAGCGGCAAGAAAGAGGATGAGAGTCAAGCAGGGGGAGGGGGAGGGGGAGGGGGGAGGAGGAGCGCTAAAAGGCGTAAAGCCAAGTAGATAACCAACCTGTCACCTTCCTCTCCCCCTCCCTCTCGCTCACACACACACTCACACAGTCATGGAAAACCCACGGGGAGGGTGGGGGGCCTCATTAGGCCCTCAGCAGTCCATCACACCAGGAAAGAAGTGTGTGTGTGGGGGGGGGGGGGGGGGGGTGTTACCGATTTTAAGGCAATTT
>JAODUG010031466.1:7915-18871 GCA_027564795.1 Aphredoderus sayanus
TGTGTGTGTGTGTTTGTGTGTGGGCTGACATGTTGAAACCATTGAAACAGTTGGGTCAGGGGGCAAAATTATATTGTGAAATTAGCTATTTGTTACGGCAGTCACACATATATAGAGTAATGTTGACAGACATGCATATACAGTGCATAGTATGGATATTATGAAACATATAAACACACAAGGGAAACTTAAGTTCTTTCCCTCACATACATACTATACTGTATAGACACAAGCACACCTAAACCCGTTCCAGAGGTTTTTCCCCCTGAGCGTTAATGAGGGGGTCATATACCCCTGTAGAGCCTCACAGGTCAGCAGGGCCAATGAATTAAACATCAGTCTTGCTGGCAGGTATAAATATTTCTCTTCTGTTCTAACTGGAGCTGGGTGACACCGGGCCAAAGTCCGTCCACAGGGTCCCCGTCACAGTTTGGCATTGTGGGACAAGATGATTGTCAGCGTAATGGGATACAGGGTGAACCGCAGTCATAGAGTGGGTTTCATATTAGGCCCGTGAAATGATGTCCTCCCGTGGTCCGAGAAACAGGAGTTGGTGCCGGTGTATATGCTGCAAATTATACTTAGGCAACCGCATTGCCGTGGTCTCTATTTATATGTTGGGATAACGATATCCCCTGCTGCATGGAGTGATGTGCTGTTGCAATTTCATGAACTTTCAAACCCATATGGCATCTTGTTTTAAACTTGGTGTTTCATTAAACTTTAGGAGAGGCATGTCAGTCGTTCCCATAGGTGTTACCAAGCTGTCACCAAGGTGTCAAGTCTTTCCCTTCAAACACTGTTTAATTGAAAGCTACATAGGGTACTTTATTTTACTCTTAAAGGATCAAGTTAACCTTCAATCCCCAATCAAATAAAGTACATCCAAATTAAACTGGCAGAACTGTAAACATAATTGTTTGATTTAGAATTTAATCAGAAACATTTAGATTTGGAAATGAGGTTCAGGTAATAATTGGCTAGAGTTGCCCTTTAATAAACTGTGGCTTTAATAAAAAACGTTTGATCATATACATATCATATACTGTAAGTGGTTATTTAAATGCTAAAACAGATGCTTCTCCAGGTTGAGCATGTACTAAAGTGACATGACCCTTTAGACATGACCCTCCTGATAGCACTTTGGCACTTTCTTCTTTTACTTTTTCGTTGGTGGTATTGTTTTGTTTAACAACCTAAGAGACGAAACATTGCATCAAATATCTATGTGTGTCATTGAGCTGTGTGGTATCAGGAACAGTTACTAACTGATAGATAACTAACAGAGTTACTAGTTACTTGATATTTTGTGATATGATATATTGTTAATTGTAAATTGTCCGTTCCTAGCTCTGAAAGCACATGATCAAAGTGAAGGCTAGTTCCTGGAATTTGGTAGTGTAGCATAGTGCTATCTTATGTTGGATATGGTGGTCCATGTGGCATTGAGCTAGGCATGTAGCTTTAGATGGACTACCAGCACTGATCAGGTGCATTAATGGAGAAATGCCTGAGGTCAACAAAGGCTTGGGGTGTAGTCCTGCTTGATTCTGATAAATTACTCTAAACACAGAGTAGGACAAGGTACTGTAATAGTTTTATGGTGCCACCCCATACAGTACAGTTGTGTATCCGACTGTACAACAGTGTTGTCCACATCTGACTCAACAATGGTGTACACCTCTGTTGAATGTAATACATTGGGCCATTGGGCCAACAATAATAATAATAATACATGTAGTGATTCTGATATCCTATGGTCCACTTTGCAATCACTCTTGGGTTGACTGGGTATATTAGACATCTATACTTGACGACAAATGTAAGAATAAGATGAGATAAATAATGTAATAACAATTTTAAATCGAGGAACACCTTTTACAACAATGTTACATGGAATACTATACAAACAAATGCAGTAAGTTGGCAAACAAATGCAGTAGGTCCACATACAAAAATCAAAAGCAAAAGTGTACTGTAGCCTATAAACACAGAAAATATGTTGATGGTATAACTGCAGATTGTACAAGTTAATCATGTGATTTAATAAAGTTAAATTACATTTGGTAAAGCTGCCAGTGAAGTAACTATGTATTAAAACCCAGCAGAAAATGTAGGCTTGTGCACAAAAACTGCAAATGCAAGCCCGAACGATTTTAGCATTGTACATCACAGCCCAAGATGTTCTATAGAAAACAGGTGGGTCTATAGGACATTAAAGGGTAATTATTTTACATTCCATATGCATTGTTGCATTCCTTTCTCTACAGCCATTGTTTTAGTTCGTGTTCAACACAAAATATCTGTAATTCTCTCTCTTCCTGGGACTCTAATTGATCCCCCATATCCTTTCCTTGACTTTAAACTTTTGCGTCTGCGTTCATTTGGCACCTTCCTCAGGTTAGAACATGAGAACAAAGGTCTTTTGTCTGCGGGGTGGAAAAAAACAGGAGGGAAAAAAAACACGAGGTCGAGTGGAGGTCGAGGCAATAGAGGATCAAAGCTCGTGCTCACAGGCAGCAGAGGAAGAAACCACAGCCTCTGATCTCCACCTCACTGTGGACAGGAGGCAGAAGAGCAGCTCGCTCCTTTGGATCTGTGTTTACCTTACCTCAAGGGTACTTTTCTGGATGTGAATTATGCAGTGTAAACTGTATATATTTGGAGAGAGCATAGCAGCTAACTTAAGGTGGCAACCATACCATACTTTGAAATTTTACATCAGCTTAGCGTGTCTGTTCTGATTTTCAGGATGTGTAAGTAGATCCAGAAG
This sequence comes from Aphredoderus sayanus, assembly GCA_027564795.1. Taxonomy (NCBI): domain Eukaryota; kingdom Metazoa; phylum Chordata; class Actinopteri; order Percopsiformes; family Aphredoderidae; genus Aphredoderus; species Aphredoderus sayanus. The sequence goes on from JAODUG010031466.1 coordinate 10,689, forward strand.
GCATTTACACACCATGGTGCAGCCCCTGGGTAATCATAGGCCACTAGTTCAGATAACAGATCAGGGACACTTCCAATGTGGCTGGAGTGGCTGGAGTGGCAGATGATCACAGCAATTAGTGTGAGTAGAAGACGGAAGGAAGTAGAAGAGGTAGGATTCTGTGGGGAGAGGAGGCCTTTTATGGAGAACCTTATTAGAAATTAGACAATACAGTAATGCTGCTGCTGGGTGTTTCCACTTGTTTGTTTAGTGTTGTGTGTGTATATATTGTATTATTAAATTAAAGTTTTATTAGTATTAGTAAAACAATATATACAGTCAATATATATATTATGACATAATATACAGTATCTACAAATCTATTTACAGTATATACTGTATTTATAAAGTATGAATGTATCTATATAAACATAAATTATACAGAATATAAGAGTGGGCATTCCCAGAGACTGAATCCTGTTGCCAAACTTGATTTTTCTCTGAAAACTATAAGTGCAAATCAAGTAAAGTTTATAAACATTCAGGAAGAGTCCCATGGGAGAAGCATGGTTTTTCGTGTAACAATTTTCTACCTCCTGTAAGCAAGAGACACTTTGGTAAGAAAATAATATCTGCAGAATAATACAAAGATAAAGCGAGTTCACGGCAGTATGAACACCTCCCCCTGTTTCTGTCGCTCCCTCCCTCCCGTTCCTTAGTCTCAATCATCCACACCAAACACTTAGCGCTCCACGTTGTGCGTGGGGAGGCCTGTATGTGAAGTGCTGAGATGAAAGTGTCTCTCTTTCTCTCTGAGGAGCACGTCTTAGTAAAGATGATGGCTTCATTTCCCCTCTGCTGAGCTGCTGCCGTTGGTGTGCTGACAGAAATGCCTGCTCTAATTCCAGCTGGGCAAAGTACAGCTTTCGGCAGCCGCACTCGCCAAAGCTGCACCGCAAATCTTCTTCGTACTTTTTTTTTATTGGTGATTTTTTTCTTTTAAATGTTTTTATTTTTATTTTTTATGTTAAAGCCTCTTGACATGAAAAGTAAACCTACTAAGGCATATCTGAATATGCTAAGGCATAACTGAAGTCTGCACTTGCGGCAGTGGTGTAACATTTCTATTGCATTTCAAGGCAATAGAAATGTTACACTGTTACTGTTATTGCCCTTTTTAGGGATGCAGAAAATCCACTTGTGTGTCATTGTACTGTATATTGTCACAATAAATTTGATATCCTGTCAAATACGTCACTCATCTGCATTTAACATGCACAAGGCTCTGAATACATGTAGTTTCTCCCCAAAAATGTTTTGTAGAATTTACATATAATTTGATTGTCTACAGTAAATACATAATTTAGTTATTATTAACAACAACATTATAGTATCGGTTTTTTAACAATACACAAAATACTGCAGTATTTTGTACCAGTATATGGAAAAGCATACTGTAACATAATTCACATATACACATACTGTTTAGGCTATCTTCAAGGTTTGAAACCATTATTATGCACAGCCCATATGGAAAGAATACTAGATCCTAATAATGGATGGCCAAAAAAAAACAACTATGCTTTAGTGCTTGATTATGAGTATTCTGATAAACATGCAAATTAAATCCTTTATTCTTTGAGAATGTGTAACTCAAATCACATTTCTACCTACAAATATTGCATCAGAAAATACTTAAAAGTTTAACAAAAGTCTGCATATGACATTTTACCACTAGAGGGAAGTAGGTCCTTATTGTGATTTTGTTTGTCTTTGGGAAAGAAAGGATTTTTTAGCAGATTAGGGATTATGTTAATAAAACAACATGAATGGTTTTATTAACATCATTTACTTAATCTGCCAATGTAAAAAAAAAAATCTTACAATTGTTAAGGAGTGCAGCTTTGCAACTGTACAGTACCACTGTAGTAGTATTGCTGTAGATAAAGCAATAGGATATCGTATGTGTTTGTAATCAAGCTTGATGACATTTTAACATAGTGCGATGTGTGAGACGGATGTGTGCCAAAATCCTTTCTGCGTTCCCTCTGCGAAAGGCACCCATCACCCGTGGCTAGTGTTGTCCTGTGTGGACCCTTGCTCAATTCTCTCAACATTTGTTTTGCTTGCACCACTCAACTCCATCACCCCCAGCAACTGTGACATTTGAGGGCACAGGAGAGAGTGCTAGCCCCTCCCGATGTTAAATCCCTCCTTGTCACGCAAGCCTCTCTTTTATTTATTTATCTTCAAAATGTACAGCCAGCCTCTCTCTCTCTCTCTCATGCACTTAACTTTTTTTCAGCACACATTCTGTTATCATTTTGGGCACACCTCTTAGCATTTTAACCAGCTGCCTAGCTTAAATTCTCCATTCATACTGTATCTCTTGTACAATTATTAGTATGTGACTCTGTAGAATGTACAAACTATGACTTCATTTCTTGGCGGTGCTATTTACCACATTCATAGATTTTTAAGACATACATTTGTCAAAATAAGAAATGAGAAGCTAATAGTTAGGTCACTTTAATGTGACCAAAACGGCACAACCCATGATCAGTAGTTCCCTGCCTTTTGACTGTTAGTTCCTCATTAGCAATATTGGCGACAGCAACATTTAGACGTGCCATAATCCAACTCTGATTAACTCATAAACAATACCATATTCTACACAGTATTTTTGGGTGATTGACATGGTTCTCCAACATCATATATACAATAGGCATCATGTTGGTAGTAGGGACTCTAGGCCTACTGTGTGTTGGCATCATTTTACAAAATATGTATTTTAACTGGTACTGTGTTTAACTGGTACAGCATTTTCTAAGCAATGTACAAACATTTATGCTTGCTTGTTACCCCATGTTTATACTCCCTATGTGGGTTTGCTAATCTGTCTGGCCTGTCTGTGTGTCTAACTATCTGTCTAACTGCCAGACTATGGGGTTCTACCTGCTTGTGCACTTGCCATTCTCTGTCTGTCTCTGCCCCTCTAGCCTCATCTGTCTGCCTGCCTACATGTGTACAAGATTGAGATGGAGGTGCAGATTATCCTCCCAGCATGCCCCCTGTTCCACTCCAACCCAACCCTTTTTTCCAATTCCTCAGTCATTCCTCTTCCCTATCTCTTCTTGCTGCTTTACTATAATTCTAATTTTGCTTCTCGCCCTCACAGTGTCGGACAGGCCCTGTCTTTGTCACAAGCACCATTTAATCTGCTTTGGAAAACAGTGTACACAATTGTAGCAACCTAATTGATTTATACATAGTAATTACTACGTTCTCACACGTCTCATAAACGGCAAACCTGGTCCCAAAGCCGCTAATTAGAAGGGAACAGGATTTGTGGCTAATATAATTCATTATTTCCAAATTACAGCTAGATAAGTTGTCACAATATAATGATTTAGCATGCGATGGCAGTTGTTTAGCAAGGGGCCCGTACATTGTGAGTGGAATGCAGAGCTAGTTTTCTGCTCCCAGGTTTGTGGTGAGGACAAATCCCCTGAGGACTTCCTCCTTGTTCATGATAGCAATGAGGACAGCAGCATTTTTTCCCTTTTCCAGGTTACATCACTGTTGTTATGTCTAAGTACACCAATAGATATTGTTTCTGTCCCCCCACTGTGCAATGTTAGTAGTGTTTGAACTAAGTGTGTGAATTTAGTGCGTTAAAGATTTGTAGTGAGTAGCGTAGATGGAACATATCAACTGTGTACCTCATGGTCATGTTATCGGCAAAAGATCTGGTTTAAGCAGTTTTAGCTCGGTTTTCATACAGTACTGTACTGCATATCTAAAAATGTTGTTGTTTATCCCATATACTGTTTACTGTATGTGCAGGTATGCATTTTATGTGCATGTACTGTAAATGTTCAAATATGCTCATTTGCTTATTTGTGTGTGCGTGTCAGAATTAAATAATACATTTTCTGCCTGATGTTTGGGCTATTAGAACAAACAGCCATGGGGGTATGCCTGTCAACACTCATTAGTGCAGCTGTCACTGTCCCCACTCCAATAATTAGTGCCACTGTAAACTCTACACTGTCACTAAGCTCGGCACACACCAACCTGAGATAGCATTAACCCACCACTGTGAAACCACTCATGGCTGTCAATTAGCATGAGTCACAATAGATTTACTTGCAGGTAAATGTCCTTTTTTATGTCTCGTGGAGAGACAGGCTATTTTGTTGAAGTGTGCCGACGCAGGGGGTAGTCAACAGTGTTGATGTACTCTCATTTACCTGTCAGCTTCAATGAGAGCTTGAGTCTGTCAGTACCAGTTTGTGTTCATATATAAAGCCACTAGCTTCTGGGATATAAATATACGACTTTTTAACTTTGGCAATATAGCTCTACATTAGAATCCAAGTGTTTTGCAGGTTGCAAAAGGGGTTGTTAAGATTAACAAACAAAAAAGTAGTTTCATTTTTGCGTGTTTAATTCATGATTTGGGCACACTTCTTGAAAAATAAGCTTTTAGTATTGTATCTTTTCAAACTGAGCAATTTTTTTTATATTACATATCTAGCTTAAGAGGGTAAAAATATTATATAACAAGGTGGAGTAGATTGGAATTACAATATATTACTCCTATATTAATTGCAGGGGTCTCTGTCGTTTTATCATAATTATTATACATTTTCTGTTTGTACAGGTTTCACGCTCTTTGCGTTTTAATAATACGTCTTGAATTGTAACCATGAACTTCACTAAAGATTTGCGGTTGTAATCATGGACGATCACATACTGTAGCAGAATCAGCCATCAAAACCCCTTAAAAATGAATTCCCGCTTTTTAACTCCATGTGGAGATAGAGAAAGGTATAGTGAAAATGACCCAGATTTATTATTCTTCTGCATGCCTCCTATTAGCTCTCTCCCTAGTCGATTTTCTTTTCCCTCTTTCTAGTTTGTTTTACAGGGTTGCAACTGAAAGGACAGGGTTTCCCTTTATTGTTTCTTACTCCATAAAGTTTTACATTCCACCTTGCCAAAACTTTGCTGTACAGTATGTGTACTGTAAAAACCATGGTCAAAACCAAGTAATTTTATAAAAAAAACGTTTTAACAGCTTTTTTGTGTTTGCCTATCACATTCATTCAGTTAACACACAATTTTTAATTCTACATTTAAAATGTGCATGTTGTGAATTGTTTTGGAATAATTGACTGGCAGTAAAATGTACTGCAGTGCTCTTGCCATAGTATCCCATATATGCCAGTGCTGAAGACTAGCGTGCTCCAGAGAGGTTGTGCAACAGCCACACATCAGATACATTCACATGCAGTGTCCATAAACATCTAATCTGCTCAAAGGAATATATTTGCATAATGTGTTTGGCTGAGTTTTACCAATACAATACTGTTTTTTCATACGAAAGCAAGGGGACTCGTGTAAATAATAGTATGGCAGGGAGATGTATCGTGTCAGATATCCTCTAACATTTAGACACACAGGGAGCAGATAGCCTATGACATTTAGAGCAGGGTAGAAAGGAACAGAAACGGTAGAGAGGAAATAACAGATGGAAACTAAGACGGGCAGACAAAAGGGTCGAAGGGAGAGGGTGCTGGTGATCTGGGCTGGGATGGGGGGTGGGAGGGGGGGTCGAAGGAGAGGTTGTGGCAGGGTCAAGGAAGGCTCCTGGGGGCCCGGGGCCATGGATCCCTCTACAGGAGGACAGACATAGATAAGAGTGAGGTAGCTCATATGGTTTAGGAGGCCACAGAGATAACATCCTGCTGATAGAACTAAGCAGCTCAGCCAGACTGCAGATAAGAAGGCAAGGACTTGTTGCCCTCACCACTAACAGGGATTTTCTTCTTCTTTTTTTTTTTAAACGGTATACGTTTCTCTTCTGACTCTGCAACATTGTTAAGGATGTATAGCTCTAATATCCTATGTCATATTTAACCTACTTTAATCGTGTCAACAGGATGATCATTCTACATTTTCCAATTACCTTTATTAGCTCTAAACCATCTGTCCTATATGATTGCTAGTACAATTCAAATTATGTAATTTTGCATGTAAGTATACAGTTACAGTACAAGCGTTAAGGAGCAGGTTGGTAGGTAAGGCATTTTTTCAACAAGGCTTACAGTACATGAAGGCCAATGCTGGGGCTTTAACCCTTGACCTTTCAGTCAAGAACAAAAGAAGCACAAAATGATACTGCCCAAGATTAGGTTATTTCACCAATAACCACATTTTATGAAATAATATTCGCAGTATAATATACTGTTGCTAATGCATGTAAAAATCTGCTATTTTAGACGTATGATTGATTAGCGTAATATGTGCCTTGCTGTTGTATGCCATTTATTTATCACAACACTGTATGGGTATTGCCATGCACCTGTGTGAGGAGTACAGTTCCATCCGCAGGCACAGTACTCCTTTAACTCCCAGCTGTGTTCTTTTAGTTTCGCCTGTTGTTGTGCATCAGTAGAAAACAGCAGTCAAACCTCCATATTGAGCCCCAAGGACACAAGACATTAGGTAGAAAATGTTTCATTTCGGCACAAACATGTTCATTCTCTGATCTTCCTTGTTTAGTATTCATCCCGCTTGCTCCCATCTTTTGAAGTTAACCCAGGCCAGGGATGCCTTGTTAGCTTAACAATTTGGTTATGCAATTTGGGAATGATTTATGACCGGCCAATAAATAAAGGCCTTCCAATGCACTCAAGCTTTATATAAACTGTATAAATAAGTTAATCACAGTTTGCCCAATTGACAGGAATTTGACTCGTGCCTTCTGTGAGGTGGTTGGGCTTACCACTAACATACTGTTTACAGTATATAATATAATTACCCACCCCACCTAGCTGGGACAGATTGTAGAGCTAATTTACATTATGGAACCAGCGGATGGTTTTGTTTATCCATACTGTATTTGCTATGAGTTACTGAAGCCTTTAGTTTGCATGCCATTTTACTTGTCACTTGGAGTGTTAGCTACAAGTTCAATGAAAATATGATGTACACTTTATGATCCACCCTGCTTGTAATTAATACAGAATGTAACTCTTTTTTAATTTGGTTCTCTCTCTCTCTCTCTCTCTCTCTCTCTCTCTCTCTCTCTCTCTCTCTCTCTCTCTCTCTCTCTAATAGGAGTAGGTCCAGGGTGACATGTACTGTATCATTGAAATTCATGAAGAATGCTTCTCTATAGTTTAGCCCAATGTGTATTACATAGTAATAAATAATATAGTATAAATAACTTTCTTACAGGGGTAGTTAACCCTCATGATGTCCTTCGGGTCAAAATGACGCAAATCAGTAGCTCTTTGTGGCAGAGAGAAGGTGCTAAACTTAACTCTACAGCTTACACAGACATACAGTATGTGTGCATTTTAAACCTACGGAAAACAGGAGGGTTAAAAGGCACAAAAAACAAACAAATACATAAAGAAATAATTAATAATTAATAAAGAAATAAATACACACAGCAATGACAATTAAAAAAACACACAAAATCATCGGTAGTAACAGGGTCATCAGAGCAGCCCAGATATCCCTGTCTGAGGCACCATCCACCAGCTCCTCCTGCAGGGATCCCCAGCCTCTCCCAGGCCAGCGGGGAGATAAAATCCCTCCAGATTGTCCTGGGTCTGTCGCGGGCCTGGTACACCTCCAGCGGGAGGCAGCTAGGGGGCATCCTTACCAGATGCCAAAACCACCTCAACTGGCTCGCCAATCATTCAGTTGACAAATTCTGACTTTCATTAAATTTTTTAAATTGCCTAAAGCGCCAATATCTTATCTCATTAAATTTCTGCGAAGAACAAAAACATTCAATAATATAAATAAATATTTATTTTAATGCACTGTACCTTCTATTTTATATTATTTATTGTCATTGAAATAAAAATAAAAATAATTTAAAAGATACATTTCCAAGAAATTGGATTTCAAATATAATATATAATAGAAACACAACAATAAAATTTAATTAATAGAGAATGCCATAGTTAAAAGCTAGGAGGAGAAACATTGACGAACCTTTACTTTATTAACAGCCACTAGCCAAATTTCCACTTTAACCCTCCTAATGTCCTTATATATATCGCATTATGCCATCAGATGGCGATATCTGATTGTGTACGATTGTGTATTTGTTTGTTTTTTCGTGCCTTTTAACCCTCCTGTTGTCCTCGGGTTTCAAACACACACCTTGTTGTGCCAGC
>JAODUG010031476.1:0-18870 GCA_027564795.1 Aphredoderus sayanus
CACCTTGTTGTGCCAGCAGTGCACATCATATGTCTGTGTATGCTGTAGAATTATGATAAGCGCCTTCTATCTACCACAGAGCTAGTGATTTGGGTCATTCTGACCCAGAGGACCTCACGAGGGTTAAGACAAACCTGTCTAGACAATACAACTTGACAAATACAATTTGTTGCTCTTTATTGTACCATACTGTGGACCTTAGTTTTGGATTATTTACATTATGAATTCTTGTTTTACATTCCAAACTAGCTCTTCCACCTGCAGTATAATATCAGGGCTGCACCAAAATATATTTCCGTTATTATAGAAATTCAGAACTACAAAAATAACACTCCAATAAATTCGCTGGAAAAAGGTTACATCTGATTTTTAAGGGAGTTTATTTAATAGTCATACATGATAAGAGCATTACTGTAGTAGCACTTGTGTCAGGATTACTTTTAATGGTTTTGTTTTGATTAAATGTGATGGTTCTGTTTATACAATCTTATTATCTCCTGTTCTATTTTTCCTTTTTGTATGTTAGCATTATTATTGATACTGTACAATTATGCAATACAACAGTACATGAATACCTCCCCCATTCCACCCTACCCAGTAATATATTCTCTCCCTCCCTACTTCTGCTAACCAAAGGTCAAATGGCGGGCGACCACACCCAGCTGGAGTTCCACAACATCGAGACGGGCATCGTCACGGAGAAGCGCTACATGTCCGTGGTGCCATCTAACTTCATCGGCCACCTCCAGAGCTTATCCTTCAATGGCATGGCCTACATTGACCTGTGCAAAAACGGCGACATCGACTACTGCGAGCTGAACGCCATGATCGGCTTCAAGAACATCATCGCCGACCCTGTGACCTTCAAGTCGCGCTCTAGCTACGTGACACTGACCACCCTGCAGGCTTACTACTCCATGCACCTCTTCTTCCAGTTCAAGACCACCTCCTCTGACGGCCTCATCCTCTACAACAGCGGGGACGGGAATGACTTCATTGTAGTGGAGCTGGTCAAGGGGTGAGCTGCTTCCTTGGTTCAGGTCGAATGTTTGAACTCAATTTGAAATTATCAGTCAGTGATATGAAACTGGTACAAGATCGGGTATTATTAAATATTTGGTTTGCTACACAGACTCTGCTTGATTTGACCCTTGTGATGTCCTTTAAAATATCGTATTTGGCACCTTCTGATTGTGTATGATTTTGTGTGTGTTTTGACATTGCTGTGTGTATTTACATATTTATTAATTATTTATTTATGTATTTGTGTGTTTTTTTGAGCCTTTTAATCCTCCTGTTGTCCTCGGGTTTCAAACACACACCTGTCATATGTCTGTGTAAGCTGTAGAAGTAGGTTTAGCGCCATCTATCTGCCACAAAGAGCTAGTGATTTGGGTCATTTTGACCCGAAGGACATCACAAGGATTAAAACTACAGAGGATACTAGGCAAGTTGCACCTCGACTGTTCTCCAGTAGACCATTGAGATGGGAAAATAAGTGGAGGCAGTGGAGTGTTAGCATGACCACTGACTCACATTTATTTGCTGATAATGGTGTAATGGTAATTTGCTGATAATGTGCCAGCGGTGTTTAGTGGCTGTACAGGACTAAGATGCACTGAAGCATGAAGCAGATACAACTTTAATGCTTTATTTAACATCATTAAAACTAAATCATTTATGCCCATGGTAAAGTTGTATAAATATTGACGGTAAATATTCACTGTGTTTAATCAATCCCTATTTTATGAAAGAGAAACTGCAGCATAATTGTAGTACTGAGCGCCTGACCACTGGTACAGAGCCACAAGCCCATTTCGAATTAAACATTAATGTGTTACTATATGCAGCTTCAAAGTATTCCTAGGGAGCACATCATGAGAATGGTGGTAGTGTATGTGTCAAGCAATAAAAATACAGTACACACACAGGACACATTTATACAAAAGGTAGGAAGAGGTGTTGAGCCTTTGCTCTTGAAAAGCTGCTGCAAATAATATCACAAGTTCCCGCAATTAGTAGATGTACAGTTCTAGTACCGTCCTCTATTGGCAATTCAGACATTGCTGCCAAATGATTAGTTGGTATTAACTGGCGGGTGTGTGGAGATTGGCAGGTGGCTTCAAACAAAGTGATTCTTTAGTGGCTTGGGGCAAACTATCTTACATGGTGAGGTTTAACCTTGAACCTTCTCTCTCAGCTGTATTTCATCAGTTCTCTTTTAATCATTTTTATGTGCTCACATATTAGCTAACACAAGGGGGCGCACATTCACTCAGTTGTACAGTACACTACAGAATATACTGTCAACTACAGTATACACTATTAGATATATTATGTAGATACATATTAGTGCTGTACATTCTGTGTTACAATTTATTCTTCCTTCCTTCCTTCCAGATACCTGCATTATGTGTCTGACCTGGGAAATGGTGCCCACCTTATAAAGGGCAACTCCAACAAGCCCCTGAATGACAACCACTGGCACAATGTGATAATCTCGCGCGACACCAACAACCTGCACACTGTTAAGATCGATACCAAGGTCACCACCCAGACGACGTCAGGAGCCAAAAACCTAGACCTTAAGGGTGTGTATAGTGATGGTCTCAAACTGTGGTTTCTAGTCTATGTAAGATGCATTCCCCTCAATTACTACTACAAAGCATCTGAAATATTATGTTAGCTCATATTTTCTTTGCTTAATCATTGCTTTATTTCTCTCTCCTCGTATCTCTACTTCCCAATTTACTTTGTCAAAACAAAGCACATTACTCCACTAACAGCAGAATGATAACTTTGTTAACTCTAAACCTTAAAGATGCTTTATAATTTGTTGTTTATTATTATGTATTAGTATTACTTAAATCAAAAGAAAACATCAACATTGTATGTATGCATAACACATTTACAGTATACCCATTTTATTAAAGACAATACAACTTGTAAGCTTTCTAAAATTATTACAATATTTTTAATCTCAAATTATTTACATTTCAAATCCATCTCTGTTTGTCCTTTGTGTTTGTCTGATTGTGTAATTTTGGTGTGGGCATGTGAAAAGTAAATATTGTATATTGTAGCCAGGCATATAGCTTAGAATAGGGCAATACATTAATGAAAAATAAGAAGTATAGCATGTTTTACTAACACAAACATGTTTTCTAAGTAATTCGAACTAACAATTGAGGAGACATTTTAAGCATTTATTTAGACATTACAAAGACAGTACAAACCCTACATTAAATAAGAAACCTCCCCTAGGGGGCAGTATTACTATGTCTAATTGTTATATTTTTCTCCCTCTTCCTGCAAAAGGGTAAATAATCACTCACTAAACATCATTCACCTTGATATAAACCTACTGTGTTGTTGCATGTTCATGCCATGCCAGTCTAATCTATATTAACACCCTCTCCACAGGTGATCTATATATTGGTGGGGTGGTGAAGGAGATGTACAAGGATTTGCCCAAACTTGTACACGCCAAGGAGGGCTTCCAAGGTTGCCTGGCATCAGTAGACCTGAACGGCCGCCTCCCAGACCTGATGTCAGACGCTCTGGATTGTGTGGGTCAGATAGAGAGAGGTTGTGAAGGTGAGGATCCACTAGGGGGAGCCGTGAGTCTATATATATTAAATGGTGTTGACGTCATTTGTTTCCATTCAAGAACCGTCGGTGTATTTGAGATGCTGGACCAGGATTAGCTGCACAAATAGTGAGGATCTGGTCTATTTTCAGAAACGAAATCCCATTCAATTTGCCTTATTGTATTTATCTGATAGCTTATGGGGTGATGTTGTGTTAATCTTTGCTCTCTCATAGTCATTAGCATATATTCTCCACATGTGACCAGGCATGTAAACCCACCCAACACTGTCAGCCTGCGGCACATCATTTAACATCCATAAAGTCGGTTAGAATCCGGCTAGAAAGCATCAGAGTCCCACAGTACTTATCCCGTGATCATTTCTGTTTCACTTGGGCATAATCAGATTACCTTCTCTTGACATATTTGTACTGCCAGTGTTATTTCCAATTGTACCCCCATTCTGCTTTGCTTTATGCCTGCTTGCTAGATCTGGGTGTTTGCCAGAAGCGATCCTCTTGAAATATGCATGATGCCTTTGTTGCATGCATGAATAACATTTGCCCAGTCTTATGTTTGAGCCATATCCAAAAACAATATTTGTTTTATTTGTAAATGTGATGCTCTTAGTTGAATTTGAAATGTAACAATGTCATCAACTCCTTTGAATTAAGGACATGCATACAATGAGTCACTATTTTGTAGGTTCATCCAATGTGGGAACTGTGTCAAAACCGGTTCAGTGATCACTACAGTGTCAAATATGGTATATCAGTTTTATTATGTTCTAGGATGCATGCACAGTTAGCCAAGAGTGAGTGATGCCTACAAATGAGAGGAACTGTCAAATGCTATTAGTTTTTAAAAGATACACCCCTCAATTTATGTCCAGTTTGGCTGAAGCCTCGCTCTGATTTAAAAACAGAGCGTGAGTGCTGAAAGAAATACCTGGAAAATATAACAATACACTTCCAAGCGTTAACCTACCAGTGAGTTATCTTCCTCCTTTAAAATCGTACATTTTTTCATTGTATTGATTTTCATTTATGGCTGACGTCTCCTAATTATAATGTGTCACAGTGAGTATACTGACAGTGCCATAGTCTTTACTGTACAGTGACGTCTTTGATGTTACCTTTACTTTGGTTGTCAGCCAAGAGGTCTCAGCTTTCAGTCTATTGCAAGTCTCTTTTCTTTTTTTAAATTCAGAGCGTGACCAACAAACTCACTGGTTGTTTAGAATGGCTATGGTTATGGAATGATTTGCAGGTATTTACAGATAAAGGGTTTGGCGCAGTGCTGAAGATTGAGAGGAAATGGTGGGTGCAATATTGTAGAACTGGACTCTTGCAAGGACTCTGCAGTTAGCTGGTGGTGGAAATGTGGGATTCTGGGGTGCAATCAAAGTATGTTCCTTTAAACACACACTGGAGATTATTACTCTATTGTGCACTAGCCACTTCCCATAACAAAACACAATGTACATGATGGTTACTCTTCCCCTTTTCCCCTTTTCCCACCCTTCCTCATTTTCATCCCATGTTCTACCATCCCCTCCTTCAACATCCTGTGTTTGAGTTGCTCTACAATCTCTGACACCTTGGTGCTTTGCTAACAGCTGGTGTGTTTTGGCTCTACCTCTCTGATTATTTGCCTGGCAAACGTTGCATTGATGAAAGTTGACTTGCAAGGTAGATAGCTTTGTTACCACCCCTTTGTCCAACACTTGTGTGCATCTGCCAATATCTACCCTCACGTAATTTCCCTGAGCCAGATGACTGCTCTCTGCCACTCATTTGTTGGGGGGGAATTAGATCAAGTCCCATTGGAATACAAGCTTCACTTTACTATCTTGTATCAAGGCCTATTGGGTTTTTATTAAACATGCACTCACTTAATATATGTTGTAACCAATTATATACACAATTCATATATCAGTGTGCCTCATTTGCATTCATTAACTTGTGCATGCATTGCAACATAGTTTTTGCCATGCTTTTAATTAGTTAAGATTTAACAAATTTGTGTAGGTTTTAACTCCCATTTGTCATTTTCATAGTTTCTGTAAAATATTACTTACGGCATTTTATTTCACACTAACATCTGCTATCACTTCATTATAGTTTTATGTGCATTGCCTCTTTGAAATGTAGAACTAGATGTATGTAGAGCTTAAAGTTTAAACAGTTGCATAGTGTAAACAGAATTGAACAATATGTGGTGCTTCTGTATACACTATAAGCAATATACTATGATAACAAATGCATTAATAATAATAAAATAAACATATTACGTTTTTATCAAGGACAGCACCACATACATGTATACTCTCCTCTTGGTGTATAACTATCACAAAAAAAGTAACCATTAATTGCACATTATTAACATTGATATGCCTGCTTGTATATATTTTGTGATCCTTACAGTATACATTTACAGTATAAGGTGTATATCACAATGTAGGATTTATATACATTATAATGTATTCATTGATACAAACGATGTTAGATAAACACTGAAAGAAGTGTTAGACAACAAGCTGCAGTTGAAAAAAAGTGATTTGAGGGTTTATCAAGGCTACTGTATATGAATATTTTCTTTTTTTTTATACAGGACATTCTGTATGAATCATATACATTATATTCAGTATTTTGTGAGATCTCTGGACATTGAATTATGGTTATTATTATGTTAGTCTATAAGCATAGTTTGTAGTCTAATAATTAACAATAAGTATTTTATTGACAATATAATCAGAAACTTGTTATGTTCATATTACAGTAATATCAATTCAAATAATAAAATTCACAGAATTGACATTTCAACAACAATCATGATAAGGCCCACAGCATCCACAATAACCCTTTGCCATCCCACCAACATTATTTCATTAACAATCAAATTAGTGTCAGACAAACAAACAGCCAGAGAAGAGAGCATGCGTCTGCATGCCCACCTGTGCAAACTGGCCCAGGCTGAGAGACTGACAATCTGACAATCTGAGTGGTGGAATGAACAAATGCAAAAACAACACTGACTGTCAACACGTTTGTGAAAGCTTTCACGCCTCATTGTCTCTCAGCAGTGGAGATGCACCTGCATAGACAGGCACCTGTATTCCATACTAATGTGCCTACGCGATAATCGTACGAGATAATCAGTTTGTGGCTGGTCAATATATAACATATGCTATGTTTTGTTTGTTTAATGAGTAACATGTCCGTGTTTAAAGAGATAACCTTTGATTATAACCTGATGACCTACTCAATGGGCTCTTAAATGTAAACAAAACATAACTATTTAATTAAAGGTTAAGAATAAATGGAATTAATTAATATCATCACTTTATAATTGGATTGAAATGTCCTGTATGTGCTGTATATTGTTGGTTAGTCAGTTCTCAAGAGAATGTATTGATTGACAATATATTATATCAGATACATCAGGGGTAAAAACGATACATCCCGCTTATAGATATATACTGTAAGCAGTAGTTGGTTAAGGTTCAGATAACATGTGGCCTTATTGCTTTGTTTGATTGTAGAATGATGGCATGCTGTACTCATTGCATCAGTTGGCTTAACTGTCCGTTTGTTTTGTCTATGCCCAGGCCCTAGCACTACATGCCAAGAGGACTCATGTGCCAACCAGGGAGTGTGTCTACAGCAGTGGGAGGGCTTCAGCTGTGACTGCAGCATGACATCTTTTGGAGGACCGCTCTGCAATGATGGTAGGACAGCTCTCCTACATAGTGTGTGTGTGTGTGTGCAGTATGTACTGTATGTATGACACATCCCCTCGATTGACCTTTTCTTTGCGTCACAGATTTGATCTGCCTTAAATATATTTAAGAAACATTACACAAATTTGCATGCCATTATTGCATTTTGCCTTCTGAATGTTCAGCTAAATAAGTAGGCTTGTGAGTTAAAGGTAGGTGTTTGAGTCAGCAACAAGACCAATTCTATCTATTGCTACCACACAACAATGGTTCCAGAAAGGTTTTTTTCAGTAGTTAGTTGTTGCTAAGCAGACCTTGTGCAGAGGAAGTGCTTAAACAGTAGTACTGTAGGTCCCTGTGAAGGACCTATGCCATGACCATGCTGACATATACATGTATAGAGGGATTTCTTACTCGTGTACTGTATAATGTAGGAACTTCACAGCTTGTGTAATCCTTTAGAATCATTACGGAGACTTAGTTATAGCTTTTTTCTTTAATCCGTGACATTTGGCTGATTATTTAATCATGTTTATCACCATCCCAAACGGGAGCTACAAACTCAACAAAGAAAAGAAAGGAAAACAAACCATAAATAATTACGGTACAATACAAGAAAAAAAAACAGACACACACACACACACACGCAAACACTTTAACTTCAGACTTAAAAGTTGTGCTGTATTAATCTCTCTTAAAGACAGTTCAATTGGCATTGCGTATGGGGTATAGTGTTCTCATTAATGTGTAGCTGTGGAGAAAACTGGAGCGTTGCCTGTGCTACCTTAAGAAAATAGGCTACTTCCTAATGTAAAATATGCACGAGGGATTTGTTTGGCCATTATTTTCTTCTGCGGTGTTTCACACAGTGTGGGGTGAACGGGCAAAGTGCTAAACTGCATTAAGGAGAAAGGAATGGAGTGGGCACTCTGTAGATGACACAAAAGCAGAGGAGGGTGCACCATAAATGTTAATGCATTCTGAGTCACTCTGGATAAGACCTGATCTTTTGTTATCAGGAGAAAGTGTTAATAGATTCCAGTGCAGCCTTACATATCAGCCAGCAATGATAACGTTGAAAGGAGCAGCATATCCTAAAGATGTGAACTTGAGTGTAGCGTACCTCAAACCCAGTCGCCATCCTCATTTTGTCTCAGTTTTCCTTCTTTATGCTGTCAGCTGTCTTTATGCTGGTTTGGTCTTGAGAGGGCCAGGGATGTGCTGCAGGTGTTGAGAGACATTTGTGATGGCAAACTGCCCATGTACCTGCCTTGCAATTTTAAGGAAACAAAAGTACACCTGGGAAGACTTCTATAGCCCTCCTTTCATAAATATTCATCCGCCGATCTGTCTCGCGAAGCTCATTTGCTGCGGTGGGAGGATAACCATTGACAGGACAACCATGAATACAGTATATTTTGACTGACCTTAAGAGTGGTGTTCTTGTTGACTCAGTAGCCCCAGTCAGTATCTGCAGGCAAGGCAGACCACCATCTATCTATCTGATTGACCACATTGTCTTGGGCTGCACTAGTTCAGAATTGTGACACTAAAAAACCTAAATATGACAAGCTGAAGGGAACAAGGTATTTCTGTGTTGGTCGATTTTCACATGGAGTAGAGATATCAGGCATGATATTCCACAGTGTTGAATAACAATTTTACCAGCTATATTTGCATTATGTTGGCAATATGCAACAAAACATAGAGCATTGTGTCTCGGAGGGAGAAATTCACACATCGAGCCTGCTTCATTTTCAGATTATGTCTCCTGTGGGTAGCCTTTGCTTTCTCACATGGAGACAAACACCATTTCACAGCCCCTGGTCTCATAATATGCTCAGCTATTTTACATTGTACAGCTGTCAGTCACACATGGTACACCAGCTAGTATAATCAGGGCTGAAATTAAGCTTGCCCGCTCGCCTCAGGCAAGTAGT
This sequence comes from Aphredoderus sayanus, assembly GCA_027564795.1. Taxonomy (NCBI): domain Eukaryota; kingdom Metazoa; phylum Chordata; class Actinopteri; order Percopsiformes; family Aphredoderidae; genus Aphredoderus; species Aphredoderus sayanus. Next base: position 9,251 of record JAODUG010031476.1, read on the forward strand.
TAACATTTTGGGCAAGTCAAAGTTTGCCACTAGTCTACCAGTTCAACACAGATTTAACTACTGAAGTATATTGTGTACTGAGAAGTGACTGAAGATAATCAGCCCTCATAATCAGTCCGCCTTAATAAAAGAGGCAGTATTAAATTGATGGACACTTGTACAATCTCTAAACTCTATTCTAAATAATTTTAGAGTAGTCTAGACAAGCTAACCAGTAGTTACTGTATGTTTGAGAGTGAACTTTAGCGATAGAAGCAACTTCATTGCTTAACTGTGGTAGTGCAGTCGGGAATGTGTAGTGCATGGGTGGGCTGCTAGCAAAACTGATTGATAGGCTTATTTTTATTTACAACTTTGTATGTTTCACAACATTGCCTTGGTAACATTACGTTTGTGGATAAGGTCGCAGTCAAAGTCAGTCTGGTAGGCTACAGTATTAATTTAGCGATGCAGATTGATGGAGTGCTCTCAGGTGCTGTGTTAAATAGTCCTACTGTACCTGTAGTAAAGCATACTGTGAGTGTAGTGGAGCCATATACCTGTGTGTATGTCAGGACTCTGCTCTGTTCGTACAAAGTGGCATAGCCAAATATATATATATATGTTATGCAAGTAGGTACCTTAGCAACTCGTTAGCAGGCAAACTCACGTATTTTAACGTAGCGTAGCCTACTACACAAAATCACACTCGCCTATCATTTTGGTTGTGATTTGTTGATGTTCACACCTAAAATACATTTCAGTGTAAGTCATTAAAGTAACTGATGTGCTCTACTTGCAGGATGTCTGACTAAAGATGTATCCATCATCTTGACTACTTCTCTATTAGGGTCTAACAAGTTGTACATATTTCGGTCCTACAATATATTGTATCTAAATTAAATTATTATTTTTGTGATTTCTGCATTTAGACTGTTATAAACAGTCCTGATAATACTAGCTCTACCTGTAAAAATGTTTGGCTTCACATGCCAGTCTGGGAACTATAAATTAAAAGTGGTTGGCTAGCAAACCAGCGACTAATCAGCATCCAGGTGGGTAGTTCAGTTGGTGCGGACAGCAATTAAGTACCTGTAAATTGGATAACCATGCTCATGTGGGTCTTGTTCTTATTGGTTGAAGGTGGTCCAATTGTCTTCTGGCGTATGCGTTTGGAAATCACTGTCAAGCTTTTGTTGTTCAAATTTGTTAAAGGTGGTTTAATTGTCTTCTAATGATTGGATTGTCATCATTGGCTGTCAAACTGTTTTCAGTTTAGAGTTCCCAGATGGATATGTACAGCGGAGAGAATAGAGACAGCCATCGCAATATCAGTTGTTTCAATCAGGCTAGGAGTGTTTCCTTTTAACTGGCTTTAATATTCTATTCCTGCTAGCATTATAATGTATATATTATATAATGTATATATTTATTTCCCATTGTATACAATACTTATGCTGTACAGCAGCATGCAACACGTTGTATGCAGCCAGGAAACCTGGACAATATTGAAGCATTTCACTGAGGTGTTGCATTTTATTCTTTTTGAAATAATAGGCGAGATGTTATCACAAATCCCACCTCCTGTCCCCTTCCACACATACCATTCCATGTGCTGCCATTTCTTTTCTGCCAGAAATGCTGCTGAATCTTAGCTTCAGGGTGAATGATAGCTTCCAAAGAATTTTGTTTTTATTAATATATAAATATTTAAAAAATGTACGCCATGCATAACATATTTTATGTGTGGCACCTGAAGATTTGCTTGACATGGTCAGTCATATATGTTTTTAACCTTATAAATATGGTATTGTTTCAATGGCCATCCAATACCTTTGTTGAGAGCAGTGCTTAATTTGTAAATATTTAAATACAATTTATTTGTTAATTACAGCAATGTGTTGTCTCTCATACAGCCATAATTGAAACAATACACTAAAAATGTGACTAAGAGACAGCCCTTTTTTTTCTTTTTATTATTTTATTTTTATCTGGCTCGTAATTTGAGGAGGATGTCCCAATATGCATAAAAAAAATTATCAGGTCCTCTTCACATTGCCATAATTATTACGCTATAATAGGCACAGAACTGTATCCACTTCCATTCATTTTCGTGTAAGTTTCCAACATATGTGTCCAACTAACTCAGATTTTTTCTTTGTGTTCAAAGTTCTTACCTTCTTACCTTCTTATCCAATAAAGCCCACACAGCCACACAGGAGCCCTCATTTTTGTCTGTAGTCTGTCTTTTGCTTCTGGTGTGTGGCAATTCTTTCAACGGCCTCGCATGTTGAATAGCTTTGAACCTAGAGTCGTAGTCCAACTAGGCAGAGAAAAAGAAGCAAGGAAATTGTTAAGGTGTTCAGCAATGAGCGGTTGGCAGTGCAAATTAAATTAATCTAAGAAAGCCCCTTCTCGCACTCTGCACTCGAGATTGGAACAGTGTTGGCAGCAATCAGGAGGTCTTTTAGCCCATGGGGAATCTGTTCACCATTGTTGTCGCTGTAGTCCCTCAAGGCCTGAATAGTGGTCCATGGACTCGCTATGTGAAACTGCTGGCAGAGATTTGACTTTTTCATCCCTATACAATGCATCTGCTTCACGTACAGAGGTTAAAGCAGCTGTTCTCAAGCAGCTTGCTGTAACATGTTTGACCTGCCACTACTTGTGACAGCATTTATCTCATCAGAATTCTGACTATACTCCCCAAAATACTCCCTGTGGTTGATGGCCTTGTCATCAAATGTCGGCTTGATTCAGTTTTTTTAAGGTGCTACTGTACAATGAGTAGATATTGTCCATTAGTATCTTGAAATGATTTATAACTCCCATCTCTTTCGCCAATCGCTTGGTCTTACCAATGAGCAGCACACTGTCACACTTTTCCAAAGCATAGACTGGAGCCGGATTTCCACACTCGGCCTAACATTACAGACACACCATCACAAGAGAGTCCAATTACAGTTTCAGAAATAAAATTTGGTGTAAATTGTACATCCTCTAAAGTGCAAAAGAACTAGCTGATGATTCCTTTGGTGCTCTTCATTAAGATCCATGAAAATGTTTTCAGGTGACTCCATGTCAGGCAGCTGAATAGATGATCAATGCACTCTTTTTGCTCAAACTGGTGGATTCATTGAGCGCAAAATCGATTTTTGGTGCACAATCGACTTTCTCAAATATCTTATTTTTCATTTCAAATAAAATACACGGGTTGTATTTTTGTACATGCCACATTAGAGTGAAAAATTATCCCCATCTCCAGACCATTCATCTCCTGGCAGTACATTTCCTGTTCAAAGCCATATGCATGTCTGTGACACTTCACTTCTTCATAGGCTGTGTGAAAAATTGTCGCTGTTGTTTACAGTTGATCGGGTTGTTCATTAATTACTGCCTCACATGTTGGGTCCTCCTTTGCCTTCTCACTGATTTAACACTGCAATATGTGCCGTGGTCCTTGGGTGCTCAAACAACACTTTCCTGAGGAGCCCTCTGTTCCTTCCTATAGTATGTCAACCCTGCCTGACCCTGTCTTTGGGCAAATGGCACAGCCATGCCATGGATACTGTACATGGTCTTTTTGCTTATATATGCAAGCTGCTGTCCAAATATTCACACTCTCACCTCCCATTATCATCACTTGGCCGTGTCCTCTCGCTAAAACTCTTCAGCACTCTTCAGCAGCTTCAAGATGTCCTGCCTGACCTCGTCTATTTGCCTCTGGTCAGTCAGGATCCTCTGTTTCATCAGCAGGATGAGAAATGTTACAAGTTGCAGCACGTTCAGCACCTCCAAGCCCTGTAAGTCCTGGCTTTTTATCATTAGACATATTTCTATTCAGTGAGTACAGTGTGTATGTGACGTGATGACATGAAACATACTGTAGTACAGAATGCGGATAATCGTCGAACTTAAATACAATTCTGGCACAAATAAAGGCCCTGGTTGAGAGGAGCTCCTGTACTGCAGCAATGTGTTCAAATGTGAATCTGAAGCACACTCATTGTCCCTCATTATGTCTTCTGGGTCAGAATGACCCAAATCACTAGCTCTTTGTGGCAGATAGAAGGCGCTAAACCTAATTCTACAGCTTAAACACACATGATGTGCACTGCTGGCATAGCAAGGTGTGAGTTTGAAACCCGAGGACAAGAGGGTTAAATAGTACGAAAAAACAAACAAATACATAAAGAAATAATTAATAAATAATTAAGTACACACAGCAATGACAATAAAGAGATCGTCACGATCATACACAATCAGATGGCGCCATCTGGTGGTTCAAGATGATATTGTAAGGACAACAGGAGGGTTAAATAAATAGCACAACGCACACGCACAGTGCTCTCTCCTGTGTGACCTGGGACATGTACAGTAGTACAGTACATGTGCATTAGCAGACCCTTGTAGCAACATGTTACATTCAACACTCATTAACGTGTTGAGATAAGGTGAAGGAAGCTCAAATTCATCTTAGCCATAAGTCATAAGTGACTTGTGCTGAATGTCTCACACATAGTCCCCTGTAAGTATGTTGGCACTATTAGGAGGTGGGGTAGTAGAAGACTATATGTATTGCTGGTATAATGCAAGTTCAGTTTTTATTTTTATTTGAAACAATCATACTATTTTTTATATATGACACCGGCAGCCAGTCAGACTGGTGTTCCTCCAGTATAAGTGTATATTCTGGTTTGGTAATGTAGTTAGCTGTTGTACTGTACATGTCAATCAAAATACCTTCCCTCTCAAGTAGGCGGGTCTTGACACAGTTAGCCAACACAAGTAAAGGCTAAATGAATCCCTACTAATAGTGCAGAGCCTGACTGGCTGATGGATGTATAAGTGTGCTTTAAGGTTAAGGTTAAATTCAGTGTGACTGCTTGGGACTCCACTTGGGATAAAGTGACTGCAGTGGTCAAGTGTGTGAGGGTAATGCACGGAGACAAATAGACTGGTGTTTGCTGTGGAGATAAAGTGGGTCACGGATGGGCTACAGTAATGTTGTTTCTGCCTTCACGCAATATTCCCCTCGCCTGGTTGCTCCAAAGCAGGGCTATTAGAGCCATGTCAATATTATATCAACAATGGGGATTATGTGTGTCTGGTCTCTATTGTCACTGCCCAGGGGTCAAAGAGAGCCCTCTCTCATTTGATGTTTAATGTGTCAGGGACAATGCTCATTCTTCCATTGTTATATCTTGAGTATTGTCTTTCTTGCCTCTGCCTAAGAGACACAGGTCTTCTTCTTTCTTAACATGCATGCTGATATGGAATAGTTTCTTTTACATTCCGGTTCTTTCTGTAGTTATAAAACTACAGGACGTTGCATGTTATGCTTTTGTTTCACATTTATTATTTTGCTTGTAACAAACACACAGATGCATGTCTACACATGCACACGCACTGTCTGTCTGTCTGTCTCACTCACACACACAAACACACGCACACGCACTCACGCACACACGCACTCACACACACAGGCAGAGAATAGGCAGATCTCTGTCCTAATTGTATGGGATGACATGCAACGATTAGACCACTTAGTTGGGCTTCAGTCAATGCAAGGAAACACTACAGTATAGACCAGTATTAAGGCAGTGGAGTAAACAGCCTACTGGCTCATGCAAGGAATATCTATTCTGCCCTGAATGTCTTTTTAATGCAGCTCAGCTAAACAAATCTATGGGACTGAAAATATTTGGGCTTCCGAGTGTATTGAACACTTGGCCTAGCTTTGAGGCATTCTTAAGTGCTTCTGTGTATTCACTACACTGCCTCTTCCCCTCAGTCAGAGTACACACAAGGATACTTGCACATCCCATGTAAACACTGTAGACTTTAAACATGTTATTGCTTGACAATTGTCAGCTACAACAATTGTTGTTGTGTTTTGCTAAGGTACACTTTTTAATGTACTTGTATGGTTTAGTCACCTTTTTAATTACTTCCATAATTGCATCATTTAGCGTTTATCCTAAGTGTTTTGCACTTAGGATAGAGGAGCACAATTACAACTTTTAAGGAGCAGACAGGCTTAGGAGTCTTGCTTATGGTTGGTTACTTGATGTGTTGCTGTACAGTGTCTATAGCTGTTGAAACCTGGACAGTAGCCTGTCCTGCGAAAATGTCTGGCTGCGCATCGTAATTGAGCATTGTAGTTATTGGACATAGTTATTAAATCAATTGTACATTCGTCCTGGGCCAGATATCTGTCAGAAGCTAAGGATCGTGCTATCACAAGTTTGTATTCTTTATGAAAACTCAATCCATTTTTGTGGCTACCGCAAGTCAAGCTCCTGAGGTCTTATTGATTGACATCGATATTGTCTGAAACTCACACTTAGATGTTGTCAAGTCCAGGCAGACACTGAATTAGACTACTCTGCAGGGCTATTGAACTCTGTATGATAATGTCTCTCTCTATCATTATCTGCTACAGTATATATTTGTGTATATATCTATATCCCTGTCTCTCCTAAACTCTACTGTACATCCTTTTGACATATTTTCTGGTCCAATTATTATTACAGTTATTTCTTTGGGCTTTAAGTGGGTTTCTATGCCACAAAGTAGACCAGCTGTATATGTGATAAAGCTGTTGGCATGGATACTAAATCTCTTTGCCTTCCACCGACTGTAACATGTATTTAACTCATGCAAATCGATAAGTTATTTTCAGAACCCACTGTACAATATCCTACAGTACGCATTATCTAAACTTTAGTTAGGATGTGTAGCCCAGTAAATGCTCATCAACATAGTTGAATCACTACAGGCTCAGTATACAGTTTTATCACATTCAGCTACTGAGTAGTCAATGGCTGTTGAACAGAAACTGTCAGAATGTCCCGTGGGGAGGTTGCATGGTGGCAGTGTTACTTCCTTCATGTTGTCAGCTGTGTAACATTAGGGGAACAAGGAAGGCACAGGATTTCCCATTTAATGAGCACAGCCTCATAATGGTATTTGTAGCAATGTATGAGCACTGAGGCCCAACATATGTTCCTTTGCCTGATAAAACCACACGCACTGCAGCTCATATGGTGCTGTGCAGTAATCCATTTACAATTAAGAAAGTACTAGAAGCAAGACTTGTATTTATGTGCGCATGCGTGTTTATTGTTGTAGCAGTGCAGAATACATTAATGGTATATACTGTACATCATACACATTACGCTGCCCCCTCATATGAGGCTGGGTGCTGGAACACAAGGTAGCTAGGAAACAGAAGGAGTAATTATGGTTTGACTTCCGTGTACGGTGTGCGTTTTATTGTCTCTGTACTGTAATCACCAGCTTTTGCAGTCTCACACATCCATGTCTTCTAGCGGTGCAGTGGTGAGAAGCTAATCTTGTGAGGAGATTTTTTAATTGGTAGCCCAGAGGGGGCATGTTGAAGGGAAATGAGCAGAAGCTGTTGTTGCGCCAAAACAAAATACTAATTAAAGTGTTGACTAGAAGACCGAGTGTCTGCAAAAACTATCCTATTGCTGTAATACACAGACACAATAAATACCCCCTTCGCTTGTAAACAAAGGCTATTGAACATGACACCTGGGAGAACTGTGGCTAGCATCTAAACCCAAAGTATCAGGTTGTTGATCTTTAAAATAGAGGAAACGAAAACAGAAGCTGAAAAAAAAGTGGTTTGATTTGTAGTTCAGGGAGTTTTTGGCATTGACTTTCATTGTGGTTATGCCTTAAATAGGTTTTATTTTTGTCCATAGAATGCTCATTGTAGGAGGTTGATGCCCAAGATGCTGTGGATTGTTCTGTTATTTTAAACAGCCTAATGATGTATAGTATCATTTTAGATAGATCTACTTGTACTTGATGTCTGCCTATTGTGCTTAGGGAACGTGATGAACTAGTGATGGATCACCATGTTCATGGACCGAAAAAGACACATTTCTCAACTTAGTATCAAAGGTGGGAAAAACGTTACTCTGTTAAATGAAGCACTACAATCTTGAAAACTGTCAGCTGCCGTTTCCTTGTTTTAGACCTGTTGTACAGTATTATTCTCAGTGCTTTTCCATCACATACATCAGGGATGGGGTCTGCAGTGTGTTTTGGCACAATTTCTCCTAACACTCAACACTCACGCGCTTTGATGGTTTGGTGGCTTGATGACATACATAAGTGAGAAAACACACATTTCTGGCAGGAACCGGGCATTCAAATCAGAGACATCTACGGTATATGCTTACTCTCATCTTATCTAGTTTATCTATCCATGAGAGCAGAATACAATATACGACCGCATTTTTACCTCAGTGATTCAAAGCAATGGAGATAGCTGTTACTGTCAAATGAATTTAAAGTGTGTGTTTGAATAAAATGTGAATGGAAGCTGCATGGAAAGCATAGCAACTATGTCGATTGAACATTTTCATGTATAGTGTCGTGATGTCTGTTGTTGTGTCTAGCTGGAATGGCTGTGAGGCAGGAATGCTTTTATAGTTGAAGTGACACATTGTCTGTTGCTGTTTTTCCAAGACTAGACAATGTAAATGTAGAAGGCCGCAAAATGACTGTAGTGTGCCTCTTCCTTGATGTGAAAGGGGCTGTGCTGAGAAGCGAGATTCTCTTTTTTTTCTGCTCGTGTTTCATTTCCCTGTATGAATTCCATTCTGTAAAATGGGGTCAGGAGGAGAGGCGCTTTGGAGGCAAACAGTGAGCAGTTTGTCTATAAATACTCTCTCATTCAGACAAAGCCGAATTTCCCTCTAAATCTCTTTTGTTGTCCCAGTTTGCCGGAGGCCTGTGGACTGGTTTGCTAACAAAGACGCTCCAGGAGAGGGAGGACAGCGTCGTCCTTGACCCGTTTAGGGAGCAGCGTTTGGTGAGAGGGATCTGCTTTGGTCTTGGAGACAGGCGGACGGAGAGACAGACAGGCGGACAGAGAGACAGGCAGGCAGGCAGGCAGGCAGGCAGGCAGGCGGGCAGGCAGATAGAGGCAGTGCTCCAGCGGTTCCCTTGCATCTCGGGAGCTGTCAGATGAGATAGAGAGAGAGTCTTGGGGAGGCTGGCGACCTGCGACCTCTATCTCTCTCGCTGACAGTTAGGATTTGGTTTATGCATCCGCAGGTCTTTCCCACACACACACACAAAGGATAGGCAGACGCGCAAGTAAACACACAGACGCGTGCTCGCAATCACACACACACACGCGCTCACACACACAACACACACATACGCTCTCTTCTATTTGCGTACAAGGAATATTTTTGAATTCTATTTCCTCTCCCCTTAATCTTAATTTATTTTTTAACCGGATTTATGGAAATGAATAACTGTTTTGTGCCTTTGCGGGCAGAAAAAAGAAAGTGTGTTTTTCACATGACATCAACCACTCATTTTTATTCCTAGGCAACCCTCCTTAGCACAATCCTGTTAGTGAGAGAGTGAGATGAGCCTATTGGCTTTACTAAACGCTCTGTGCATTGAAAAAAATCCAGCTGTTTATCTGCCATACAGTTTGGGCCTGCTCCAGCCCTGGCAATGCAATAAGAAGCAGCTGGCAGCTGCTCTGCTCTGCTCTTACGTGTATGTGGCTGTGTGTGTGTGTGTGTGTGTGTGTGTGTGTGTGTGTGTGCGTGCGCACATTTGTGTGCCAGAGAGGGAGAGCATGT
>JAODUG010031495.1:0-18866 GCA_027564795.1 Aphredoderus sayanus
CAATTAAAATTGTGTTTAGGGGTAATTATTTTCACCAGACATTTTGACCAGAGAGGTTAACATTTGTTGGATTTTTTCGGTCAAAGTCTGGAAATTACTCCCACAGTAATACCACCAGTGGTAATGACATTAAAAACAATAACAATTTTTGTTACAACAAAAATAATATGGATAACAACAATAAATAAGGAAAAATGGTAGATAAATTGTAAGTAAAATAAAAAAAATCTCTCTATTGTTGTCAATATTTGAGATATATATATCACTCCAAAACTGCGTGCCCAAATTTATTTCACCAGCCGCCACTGATCCAATCACTGTACGCCCAAAGAAAGAATTGTGTATGGATTTTCGGCAGTACATCAGACTTGTTCCAGGTGGGTGTTGGTCTCCGCCAGGGCTGCGCTTTTTCACCAATTCTGTTTGTGATATTCATGGACAGGATATCGAGGTGGTGGTGGGGAGGGGTTGCGGTTCGGTGGCCTAGGGATCTCTTCGCTGCTTTTTGCAGATGATGTGGTCCTGATGGCATCATCTGTCCGTGACCTGCAGCACTCACTGGATCGGTTCGCATAACTATTGGCACCTCTAAATCTGAGGCCATGGTTCTCAGCAGGAAACCAATGGAGTGCCTGCTCCAGGTAGGGAATGAGTCCTTACCCCAAGTGGAGGAGTCCCTAGGGAGGTGTTCCAGGCACGTCCATGGGAGGAGGCCTCGGGGAAGACCCAGGACTAGGTGGAGAGATGATATCTTCACGCTGGCCTGGGAAAGCCTCAGGATCCCCCAGTCAGAGCTGGTTAATGTGGCTTGGGAAAGGGAAGTTTAGGGTCCCCTGCTGGAGCTGCTACCACTGCAACCCGACTCTGGATAAGCGGTTGAGGATGGATGGATGGATGTAAATATGACATTTGTGTGCCTGAATAGTGGCTTGTGCATACAAGACTGGTGCATGGTTGTCATCACATAAATCATCCCTGTTCATATGAACCAAATGAAAGGTCAGCAATGCTGGAAAAAGATAGTTGATAGTTGAACTCATCAAACAAAACACCTCTCCCTTCAGTGCCAAAGGATGCTCTCTCAGAAGCTCGCCCTACTGTACATTGGATGCATACTGCCAAGGATAGGATAGTGTTGTGTGGTGCAGTCTGCATCTCTGTTTGTTTTCCCATTTACAGACCCATGGACCATGGGGAGACATATCCTGAATTTGTCAAACAAATATAGCCTAGGACCTAGGCTATATTTGTTTGACAAATTCAGGATAAAAGGTGCTGAATTGTGGAGACAACCTAGGCCCTAGGTTGTCTCCACAATTCAGCACCTTTTTAGACCCCAAGCCCATCCATATGCTATGTAGATGCAGGGTATGGTAATATTATTGATAGCCTTACCTTAACATTTTAGTATCATTCATATTCTGCTGAAGGTTTTTGGACTCTAGGCCTGATAGTTTATTTTAATACATAAGTGTACAACATATTTAGTTTCTTGTGTTCACAATCTGGGTCATGCCTAGCCTTTCCTGAAGCTAACAGCTTCATTGGCCTCTAAATTGAGTTCAGACAAATTCATCCTGTCTTGGACCAAAATTATGTTGTGTAGACTTTTGTTTGTAGAATGATTTATGAATTCACAATTGTATCATTATACATCACCAAATGAAAGAAATGTGCAATGTTTGGCGCCAATAGGGGGTAACCTAACATGCCAGATGGTTTGTTACATACAAACATCTGTGAAGCCGTCCATTGAAACTGGGCAGGCACTAAAAATAGATGGTAGGTGATTGGATGAATTGACGGCTATGGTCTATCACTGTCGGTGAATGCCACACATTAGGATGGTCTCACGAGGCTATTACAGTATGGGGCACAATAGCAGAAAATCACTAATTTCTCCTGAACAAATAACCATTTCAACCAAACTTTGTGTGTTGCATAAGTTTAACAGGTGGATGTACTATGAGTCCTATCAGACCTTTGGCATCATATTTGCATCCTATTAGGTGGAACCATTCATTGCTCAGTTAATGTTTCCACACAGAATAGCATCAAGTGGTATATTATCAATATAACTTAGACTCAGCTAACCTCAACCAGTATACTTTCTCACTGGTCAATGCAGGTATACTCTCAATATTTACTGTAATTTCATAGACAGGTATACAGTCTGTACAACTATTGTAGCCAGAATCTTAACACTAAATAATCATGACCATCTGCTGAAAGTATCCTCCTTCATCCATATGTATTATTTAATAACAAATTTATTGATTAATGATCAAATGAAAATAAAAATTATTTCAGAATCATATGGATGTTTGAGATACACTCTGCCTATGCCCTCGCTGACCTTCAAACTGGATGGTTTATTTTTATTTTATTATATATTTTATTTTGGCAACCCAAAATTATCTCAATATAAAAGTGGAATAGTTTGACAAATGATTTCACCTTCACATCAATAAAGTCTAATGCTGGACAGCAAGAACTCCAATTATTAGTTAGATTTACAGAAAAGTGTTATGTCATTTACTTATGTCATAACAAAACAGATTTTTGGAAATATTGGAAATATATACTTGCAAATTAACTCTGAAAGGTGTGCTCTATGGAGAAGTGTATTCATATTATATAGAATTGTCCATGTACATCGCAATATTAGATTCATTTAAGCATAAACATATTCATGAAAAGAACAATACAGTTCCATTTTATTAATTAATTAGAAAAATATGATAATCTTTCATTAATCAGTATAGTTCTATGTTGACAAACAGACAGAGAGAGTGAGAGAAACAGAATGTGTGCAAGAGAAAACAGAAAGAGAGCGCCAGCAGGACAGAGATTGCATGTCAAGTTTTGGGTCCAGCTTCATTCAGAACTCTCCTGTCTCACTGCCGTGACATCATTCTGACAAACTCTGCAGGGAGACAAAACCAGACCACAACCAGACTCATACACAGTAACTATAATATAAAGCACTTCTGATATCAGATGCAATGCAAGATTTGTTTTATGCAGTATAATGACATGTTCAGTCATGACTGATTGTAATCGACTGCAATCTAACACTGATTCCGTCAGGCACCTAGTAACACTTCAGACATCTGTGTCCGTAGTTCATTACTGTACCTTCAAAGTCAACAGTTCCGTCTCCATTGTTGTCAGCTTCCTGGACGATGGCGTCAATCTCGTGGCGAGCCATCTGCTCCCCCATCAGCTTGGACATGGCTAAGCGCAGCTCCTCAGTGGTGATCTCTCCGTCTCCATCCATGTCAAACTAGCAAACAGTCAGTCATACTACAGGCTACAGTCACAGCCCAGCTGTTAAAAGGATGCTGGCCCATATTAACTGTAGGTGTGACTGCTCCATCAGTCCCAGATGGAATTCGCTATTAAGGGGCATATAGCTTGACACTTTAATCGCCACTCATCAGACACAACTCATACAAGTACATTCCAATACAAGGAATTTTACTTGGGGTTGACTTGCTTTGGGCTGTAGTGACATAAATCAATTTAGGTAGCTTTCTCAATGTTTGCGAAGCAGAGAGCAGTGTCTGTTACCATAGCAGCTCTGTTCCTGATATGTAAACCGCATCCCCTTCTGTGTGCCTGTAAGTTACAATCACATAGTTTACGCCTCTATTGCACGCATTATGAAAGCAATGCACTGACTTTTCATGCAGAAAATGGGTTCAATTGCTGAAATATAAATTATTTTCAAAATATAGCTATGAGGGAATCCTTTTGGGGTATGTTACCTGTAGCAACAATGTAAAGAAAATCAGCAGGACCTCCATAATGCAACACGACTTTATTCATCAAAATAACTGGATTGAAATGTAATATTTCAACAAAAATGTATCACAATTTATTTTTTTAAATAATAATTATAGTATCATGTCATATAATTTCATATAATATCATGAATATGCATGCCTATAATATGAAAATATATTGTACTGACTGTACTTACTCAATACAGTGTAATAATAGTTTAATCATTTTATAAGCATTTTAGATCATCAGCTTATACGTACTAAAGTAATTAAGATGATTCAGACACTCCCATTATATATTTAACTTAATCATTCATAGACTTTTAGCATCTCTATCTTCACTGCTGTACACTTTCGTGTGCTCTCACTATGTGCTGTGCCTCTGTAATGGTGATGGTTCCCAGGACAAACCTTTTGCCTTGTAAAAGCAAGGCAGAATTCAAAGAACAAATCATAAGATATTCACAGAAAATATACAGACATATGCATAGAGAAAAGATATGACAAGATCGCATTCTTAGTTCATACTGTACTTGTGGCAGCAACCTCATCTTTGGTAAACAAAATGCATGGCAATTGATGTCAATGCATAAATATCGTGAAAATTGAATATATATACACAGTATTGAATCATAAATATTGAATACATATATAAACATTAATACTGACTGTATCATTTTCACATGTAAACAAACAATATAAACTATTCAACAATTGCTATAACAGCTCATACAATATTTCTGATCAAATTCAATTAAGTAATATGATAATAAATGTTAAAAAATTTGGTTTACTTACCAATATTTATTAAAAAATATGTTTGGGAAGTTGTAAATTAAAGAAATATTTTTATTTTTCTTGCAATTTGTGGAGGGCAGATACATGTGCCATACCACGCAAGACCATTATAGAAATTGGCCATCAAGATGCAGTGTGACCCAGGAAAACAAATGTTATTGGTTAATTTATACTTCTCCCCATATAAATATACCATTAACTGACAGTAAATATGCATCATGCAATTGTACACCCATGTTGAAAATTGCATTGCTTACAGGCAACAGCGTGCAATAGAGGGTTAAACTAGCTATGTATCTGTTCTAAGTATGTCTGCTCCATAAAGTAGTGTGTTCTACAGCAGATACATTTACAGTAGATCTCTAGTTTTAGATCTCTGCCAGCTGTCACTGACTGACAGCTCATGTTCATGTTATTGAACGTTTGTGTGACGTTTGAGGTGTACACACTACGGTAATCTGAAACTAACATGATGGCAAGAAAATAATTGTTTCACCTCTTTAAAAGCATCTTTCAGTTCCTTCATTCCGATCATCCCTGCTGTCTCTGCTAGAAGCTTTGGAGCCATCAGTTCCACAAAGTCCTCAAAGTCGACCCGACCCCCAACTAAAAGAGACACACAGGGAGCATTTTAAGCAAGCTGTATCTTACTTTACTTACTGTGTTGAGTACCCAAGTGCCCACTACAGTCAGTATGTGGTTAAATGTGGAGTCAGAAATTGTAAGCTAATACACTTTTTGTTAAATTGAGCAAATATCTACTGTGTTACCATGTAGACAGCCCTGGCTCTGTAAATGGGAACACAAACAAACTGGTGCAGACCGCACCACACAACATTATTGTTTCTGAGGGAGCACCCCATATGGGATGGAAGGGAGCGGTTTTTTGTTTTGATTTTTCTCAAATATCAACAATCCTTCCCCTGAATGACTGACTCCACGTTTAAGTGGTCACTTCCAAACAAAAATGTATAGTGATAGCACAAGGGCCAACTTGATAAACCAGCATTTATAATCTGACACAATCATAAAACAATCAGGAGGTCAAATGGATAGGCCTTCATGAATGAACACATGAATAACACACACATTTATTTGTATATTGTATAATTGTATATTCTAATAAGGTGCTATATGTTCTTATTAAAGTGTCAACAGTCATCATTAACTTTTTATGTTTATATTCTATGCTTAATTTTACTTTCCTGCAGCTATACATCGGTTGATTAATTCCAGCTGTCCTGCAGTCAATCATCATGGGATGGCCAAGGGCCACAGGTCCACATGCATCCTGCTGTAGCCACATGCCACATTAGTTGTAGAGCATTGCAGCTGTTTTGGTTTTGTTCCTTAAGGTTTTCCATGGCATGTTGTAGCAGCTGACTCACGGTTCATGTTGATGTTCTGACCCAGTTCGATGAGCTCCATCTCGGTGGGCATATATCCCATTGTCCTCATGAGGTTCCCCAGGTCTTTACAGCTGATCAAACCATCCTTGTCTTTATCAAACTCATTGAATGCCTCACGCAGCTCTGGGGAGCACACAGCACCGATCAGTGAGAAACACCACCTCAATTGTTCTGCTGCTTTGAAATGTTATTAAATTACCATCAATCTCTTCGTCAACCAGAGCCCTCTCCTGCAAACAAGACAAACTGTAACTGTAATGCACACCCACTAGAATTTATTTTATTTTTCATCTAATTTTCTATTGAATGGCCAAAGCACTTGCCAATCAGTGTTAAATGCAAACTGTGCAACTAAAATTATACTAATAAATATTACAGTATCCTTCTATGACTTTGTGTTGAAAGGCATCGTCTAACCTCTAGTATTAAACACAAAAATACAAGCTTTGGAAACTAAATAATTAATCAAAATATATCCATCCTATCCAGTAATTAATAATTTTTGTAAATGTTTTTCAAAACACACAATTCAACTTACAATATTCTTTCCTCCTCGCAAGAAAATACAAGCTGCTCCCAAGCTCATGTCTAAAAGAAGAGACGAGGTATTCATTTAACAGATTCAGAAAACATTTCCCTGCCAAATCTGGATCCTAAAGAGGATTTATTTGTGTGCCTGTGTTTCAGTGTGATAAGATCAATGCAAAAAATCTGTTCTGTTAGCAGTAGTTGTATAGCCTTTTACAGATTATTTTTCAAATAACATGTATTGGTATTAAAGTGCATCTTACCAGCTTCACTCTCTTTCTGCTCTTCTGCAGAGGGCAACATAACATAAACCTAGTAATAAAACTCAAAGAATAAAGTCCACTTGTATTTTCTATACTCTCTCATCACTCTCCCTCTATCCTGTCTGATGTGCTGGGCTGCTTTGAGGAGATGCAAGGAGGAGGTGTGTGTGAGAGTGTTTGGTATGGGTGAGGATTGTGTATTTGAGTGTTAATAATGTCTTGCAGGAAACAACTGTTGTTTCACACATCAGTTCAGTTTATAAGTCAAATCTGACCTAGACTGACCTAGTTTGAAAATGGAACTTGCCCAGCTGTAGTGATCTCCTGCCTAGACTAATGCAAGTCTTTGTTCACGGGACTACTGGCCTCTGCCAGAGCCTTACAGCAGGTTCAAAATACAGCAGTGTGTTTGGTATACATCAAACCAAAGATCTGCCATATAACCCCCCTTCAATGGCTCTCCTACAGCCTACATCCGATTCAAAACACTGTTGTTTGTCTATAGCAGTAAAGAAAACTGCCCTGCTGTACTTCCAAGCAGTGGTCAGGTTCCAGGCCCAAACGAGAGCAATTTGATCTACCACCTTAGCTGGTATGCTGGCCAAAAGTTAAAATGTCCTTGGTGTGTAGTTCTGACAAATGTAGCTATAACGTCAGGAAAAATGTTTAAACAATTGAGGAAAAGTGTAATGATATTTATTAGTAATTATTAGCACCAATGAACATTGAGTCCATGAGTACTTTATAAACCAAAAGAGTGAAGCATAAAGAACTGTATGGACTCGTTCCACCATTTTCAAAAATTGGCAATGTTTAGAGGTCAGAGCACTAATCTGTGGCAGGATAGATTACATTTGTGGAAATAAAGGATTAATTATTCTATGAACTGCTGGTGTAATGGCCATGATTAATCCTCCTGGTCAATTTTAGAGCTAGTAGGTCTGAATAAACCAGATTAGACCAGGTCCTGTAGCTGGACTGGCCTCTGACCCAATCCTCAGTGGACCCTACTGTTATGTAAACTGTTTGCATAAGAATCATCATCCCCCCATTTTAACATATTAATATAATAATAATAATAATAATAATAATAATAATAATAATAAAAAGACATGTTAAAGTAGTTGATTGCATTGTTACTGCATGGCTGTATTATATCATTAAAGGAATTGTATACTGGTCAAGTGAACACAGTGAATATGAAGGCACCAAATATGCATAAACTATTTCTGCAGTTACTGATACAGTACATAAAGATCCAGCTTTTAACTGAAACCAGTTTGCAGTTGGGTCTTATGACCAGAGGGGCAGCCAATGTACCATGTTACCCTGTATACCCAAGGCTCTTATCCAGTAATGAAATAGGTAAGATAAAAGATGAAAAGATAAAAGGCCCTTAGATTATTTCAAACAGAGATGGCCTGTAAACAGTTTTACATAAAATTGGGAATTTTGTCAATATTAACACCAGTCATGTGTCTCGTCATCACAGTCCAGTCCTATTATATAGTTTACATCTCCAAAAACATGTTGCAGCTAGAGCCTATTCCTCCAGTTAATGGAGGAATGGAGGAAGTTGAAGAGGCTACTATGTCACAAAATGCTGTAGTGATGTTTGAACACGTGAGAATAGTGATACTGTAGTATTGCTTTTATTCTCTGTGATTGAAAGTGCATGGAGCGTGGCGTGGCACACACCAGTGAATACTTTATAGGTTAATGGGGTCTGGTGTGTGTATCAGCCATTCACTGAATTCACAGTAGCTGTCTGAAGGTCATATAAGACATGTAAAGTTACAGCCACAGCATGCACTCATCTCTGATGAGTAGCCTGGTGCAGTGGGACCTTTGATGTAGCCTGTTAGGATGGGTGGGACATTATTTCATAGCAGTGCCTCGCAGGGCCAGATAAGATACAGTGAGACATAATTGTATTATATTTTGAATAGCAATGGACACAAACACAGAGAAGTGTAACTTCATTAGCGTTTCAAAATTGCTGGTGCAAAGGGGGCAGCACTGCTGAGTACATGCACGCTTCCGTACCCGTCGACGAAAGCAAGCTTCCTTTTTCCTCTCGGCTTCCCCACCCGCCGCCATCATGACGTCCTGAACAAAAAACTGGGTAAAGAAAAAAATGTATTTTGCGCGAGTTTGAGATGAAAGGTGCCGACAGCTCGAGCGGAATGTCAGAAGAGAACGCGACTGGTGGGGAATCAACGTCAATCATTTTACAGGAATCTGTCGCAAAACTAGCATCCCGGCTAACGCTGTCTGCTAGCTGCAGGTGAACGGGCGGCCTCGCAGCGGATGCTACACCAAGCTAACGGCAACGGAGCTAAAGGAGCAGAGGGGGACATGATGGAGACTGTGGTCGGGGGGGCGAGGTGCGTCCGAGGCGAGTGACGCCGAGGAGACCAGGGGAGAACCGAGCAGCGATTCGCAGTCTGGCACAAGCTAGCTGGTGGCTAGCTACTGTGGACCCTAGGAACCACGGTGAGACAAGTACATTATAAAAAAAATACATCTAGTGTCGCCTACGGTACACTTCAGTTGACCGTGACACTGGGGAATATTATGGGGGTCCAGAAACACTGAAACATCTACTATCCTGTTCATAACGTACAAACATTATACATTTACATGTTATGTTATTTTATGTTATTTGCATGTAGATCCGTTGACCTATTGGCTGTGAGTATAAATATGATCTTCATACTGTTACTTTATTGTCGACATTAATGCATTATTTACACATATACTGTACAGTAGCCCAGTTGACCAGCCATGTGTAAAGCCATCTAGCTTGCTTTTATTATAGAGATAAGAACATATTAGTAAAACTATAAGCCAGGTTAACAACACTATACATATTTAGCATATATAATTAGTTTTATTTTATTTATGTGTGTGAGTGTTGACAAGCCTACGCCAAGAACCATTTGAGGAGTGTCTTAGCTACGGAGGCCTGTAAAGAGTTAAGTTGTCTCGCAAGAGCCAGCCTTTACTTACTGTAAAGTCTGGGACACGGAGCTGGTTACCTGCATTAAGACCCGCCTACTTGACAGGGTGGGTCTTTGATTGGATTGACATGCACGACGACCAACTACATAACTCAGTGACCAAGTCTTGGTTAAACTTATGAAAAGTCAGTGGACTGAACGTTTTGAACGTTCGATTAACGTTTTCACTGAATGACACGTTTCCTCGAAAACGTTCAAGACTGTAATGAACTACTTTCAAAGACGTGCAGTGTTTAATGGCCGTGGTGAGTGTTGCCCTATGACTTGTAGGAAGTGTGGCGGGACATTTGGAACCCGTTGGTGTTTTATATGTAGCCTTGTTGTATTTGTCATCATCATTTAGTACCAGTACGAAATGTTGCTTTCATTACCATCTTAAATGTATGCCAACTAATCCTAATATACATGGAATATAAAAACGGAATTACGGATACAGGCTTGTGAGTGACAATGCAGCCAATGTCGAACTTACACAGGTACAGTATCAGATATTCAGCACAGATATGTTTATGTGATATAGTACTAATGGACAGAAGAAGCTGAGACTAGTAGTTATGTAGTCTGAGCTTCTTCTGTCCATTACTACTTGTCTCGTACATGCAGAAATACTCAGATGACACTGCGATAGTTGACTGTATCAAGGATGGAGGGGAGCGGGAGTACAGGAGCCTGATTGAGGACTTTGTAAAGTAGTGCAGGGCCAACAATCTGCAGCTGAACACCTCCAAGACCAAGGAGATGGTGGTGGACTTTAGAAGAAGAAACCACATCTCCAACCAGTGTTCATCGAGGGGGTCGTGGAGGTGGTCAGGTCTTATGGGGCTACAGCTGGACGACAGGTTGGACCGGACAGCAAACGTAGACACACTCCATGGAGGAAAGGACAGAGCTGTCTATACTTCCTGAAAAGGCTGGGGCACTTCAACATCTGCAAAAACCTGCTGCCGATGTTTTACCGGTCTGCGGTGGCCAACATATTCTTCTATGCTGTTGTGTTTTGGGGAGGGATGCTGCCTGACTGGACAGACTGGTGAGGAGAGCTGGCGCAGTGGTGGGCACGAAGCTGGAGTCTGGTGACTGTGGCTGAGAGAAGGACCCTGGAAAAACACTTTTATTGGGCAGAGGAGTGTGTTCAATTGAAGACTGCTGTCAAAATCCAGCTCCACCAACAGACTTAAGTCTGTTGTCAACTATTTTGTCCCCCTAGCCTTCAGAGTGTATAACAGCTGTTGTGATGGCATGAAACATAATATGCACTAGACAATGGATAAATCTGCCCCTTTCTGCCCCACCTCCTGGACAGCTGCAGTACTCAGATTTTTAATTAAATATCCTTATCTCCACAGCCATTATATATTTTATATAATTTTATATTATTTATCTGTTTTAAACGCGTAGTTTTCTCGGGTCAATTGAATGTATGTTTGCATGTTTTTACGGGACACATGAATTTCCTTTAGAGATAAAGTATTTATCTATCTACGTCAGGTAAGTAACTGAACATCTGATACATATACCCTAGTCTTGCAGAGCCATCCTTTACTTGCGTAAAGTCTGGGACAGCGCAGGCTCATCTCAGCCTCTTGCGTCTATTAGCGCTAAGTCACGTAATAAACTCTGTGCTAAACGTCTGATACATTACCCTTGTAAGCGCCACAGTACTTCCTGGAAGGGAGAAGGTCGATTTCCAATGGCTGTTAGCATTGTCACTAACAAGTCTGCATCCGTATTTCCGGTGCAATGCTAGTGCAGTGCTTTATTTATTAATGACTCTAATTTCCTCTAACTTACTTGTGTGTGCCCCCCCCTGGCAGGCGCTGGCCATGCCATCGAGTGTGCGGGCGGGGAGCCTGAAGGACCCAGAGGTGGCAGAGCTCTTCTACAGGGAAGACCCAGAGAAGCTCTTCACCGACCTGCGGGAGATTGGACATGGAAGCTTTGGAGCAGTTTACTTTGTAAGCCTTGATGCTATAGGTTCTCCAACCTGTTGACCTATGATCCGTATAAGACATGCTTCATAGATAGTTCAAAGCAGTGGAAGGTTGAGCTATCCACCTGTTTCTTGAGTAAGCTGCTGTGACAACCAATTAGGGCAATATATTGAATAATTTAATAATAAATTATGAATTTTATGACCCGCAACGTCCCGAAAATGAATATGAGAATCTCTGGAAAGCATGAGCTACCGTAGTGGGCAAGATTAAAAGGGAGACTGTTTGTGATATTTTCTCAAGTTAGCCAACTAAGACAGTCTTCACCATGTGCCATGGCTATAATATGAACAAAGTAGATTTAATACTCGAGCACATGCAATACTTGAAACCATTCATTTAGATTACTGTGGTGGCAATTCTGAAAAATATATACTCCAACAAGACCTTGTTTTTTCAATTCTTCTTTATAAAGAATAATAGTCAGCAGTGCAGCCTTCAACTAGACTCACACACACTGACACTTCTTCAATCCTTTGATCTTACATCCCTTTTATGATCTGGTCGCAAAAGGAAGATCAATAGAATTCCCTTATCCTAAACAAAAGACCAGGCCTTCAGATTCCAGTCACAGATAACAAACAGTTCATCCATCCATCCATCTTCAACCGCTTATCCGAGGTCGGGTCGCGGGGGCAGCATCTCCTGCAGGGAACCCCAAACTTCCCTTTCCCTAGCCACATTGGCCAGCTCTGATTGGGGGATCCCGAGGCGTTCCCAGGCCAGTGTGGAGATATAATCTCTCCACCTTGTCCTGGGTTTTCCCCGAGGCCTCCTCCCAGTTGGACGTGCCTGGAACACCTCCCTAGGGAGGCGCCCAGGGGACATCCTTAACCACCTCAACTGGCTCCTTTCAATGTGAAGGAGCAGCGGCTCTACTCTGAGTTCCTCTCGGATAGCCCAGCTTCTCACCCTATCTCTAAGGGAGACGCCTGCCACCCTCATGAGTATTATTACTGGAGTCTTAATAGGGAGGAATCCATCCCAGAATGTAAGACTAATGTATTCCTGAGTTATCCTCCTTTTGTTAGAGGAAGAATTTTAACATATCCTTGGTGTAGCATCTGATGTGTAACTAATTTACCTATTACCTTAATAATCAAACCATGAATGCATGGAATCAAACAACAACCACAAAGTGTAAATACTTCTAGTACAGCTATAATAGCAGTCAAAACTGCAACTACAGCTGACTTCCAGTTCCCAAATACAGAATTTAACCAATCTCTCATCCACTCTGACTTATCCGAATTATCTTTTCATTTTTGTGCTAACAACTGAGGCGCTGTATTATTTGAAATAAATGTACAACATGCCTTTCCAAATAATGCACAATTCCCTCCGGATTCAGCTAATAGCATGTCCACAGCAGTCTAGTCTGCCACAATACTACCGATGTTGCATGCAGTTGTTAACACCTAAGGCTTAAAAAGCAGCTCTTGAATAATTTGCTAAACGCTGCTGATTAAAATGTACATAGTTAATCCAATCATTTTTATTTATTTATTTGTATCTGTGGGAGAATAGATGCAAACCCTGCCCCTACTGTGTTCTGTGCCTGGTACTCCCTTGGAATACCACGTTGCACACCTATTCCATCAATATACACTCTGTCATCAAACCCTGTTAAGAAAGGTGAGGATTGCTTGTGACGTCCCTTACTAGAAATATCCTTCCATATCAGAATGCTTTCCACAGTGGTTACTATATAGTACATAATCCTGTTGAACTTATAGGCAATGTTAAGTATAGCGTCCTATTACCACACAGCCAATATTGCCCTGGTGTACCACTGCTAACCTGATGCCTTAGTATATTGCTTGGAATAGAATAGGATGTTGAACAATTACTAGAAGTTGTACATTCACCACTACACTGCCAAGTTATAGAACAGTTTGGAAATTGTCCCATATTGGGCCCATTATCGATTGGATTTAACTGAATTATTAAAGCATTCAAATTTAGCTTCTTTAGATATCACAAATATTAGAGGTGGTAAGATTGAACTATTCGCAAGAGGTGCGCAATATTGGTAAGTTCTTGTTAAAGCTGAATCGTTCCAATATCCTCTTATCAATAAACAATCCCACGCCCCTTTAGGTCTACTCCTTCCATTTTCCAAACAGAATGGGTCACTAGATGCTTTGCTAATTAAACCTTTCTCCTCACATGCTGTTAGCGGCCAAGGAACCACTTCCATTTCTGGTCTTGCAGCCATACATACATAACATGATTGATTAGTTAAGCCTCTAGTTAAATTTGCAGCATAATTCCACCATGTATTATCAAATGGCCCACTATGTGTTATTTCCCTTTTTCCATGCTTGTGTTGTGTTTCATTCCCTTTTGCACATATTACAATAACATTAACTTCATCAGAAACATCACTTTCATTAGAACCAATAGTACAGGTATTAAAAATATTCTCACAAATAAAAGAATACATGTATGGTTACGTAACCCCCATAGGCCTAGCTGCCTAGTAGCAAATGATGATGGTCTGTGATCCCTCGTCGTCCATGTTGGTAACCCAAGGTTACTCAATTTCAATGTTTTCTCTGGAACGTGTATGTGCATATTGTATTCACCTGTTGCTTATGCAACTTTTAAAAGGCAGCGATCCGCCTTCACCTTTTTAAGATGTACTGTTTCAACATCAAAATCCTAGTTCAGACAGTTGTGTGTGTACTGTCTTACCAGGCTCTGGCACTCGTTTGCAATGATTTGCATGTATCCACGTCGCTTTCTTTCCAACTTTTACTGCAGCCTTAGATCATGCAGCTGTCCTGTTGCAGGAACGGTTAGTTCTGCTCTCGCCTGCTGCTGGACTCTGTTTCAGCTGTAGGGTGGTCCCTCATCTGCATAACCACAATAATGTAATGCTTTCGTCCCCTCATCTGTGGCATCGTCTAATCTCTCTGGCTCCATGGTGCAGGCTGTTTTGTCAGATTTGTCAGATAAGTCTGTCTTATCTGTTACCCCTTAATTGTCATTCAATCAAAACATACTACTTCAATGTTAAAAGCCTCTACTTTCTTAAAAAACCTAATTACCAAGTAAATATTATTTTTCCAGATGTTAATTTAATAATTAACTCTTTTTTTATTTTCTTTTTTCTTTACATGAGCATGGACTGAGGTTGGATATTTTATGTTGTGGGGTTGCGATCCCCTTAACCTAAAGGTTCCTGGGACACACGACACTAAATGAAACCAATTTGAAGAATTTTTAGAAAAGTCTTGTGTGTACTAATGTTTATTAACAGCACCCATCATCCTCCCTTTTGACACACTATATCTCAGGTAACAATACCCAATATAAAAAACAAACTTGTTTGCAAACCAATACCATTACTTCTAATTCCTAATAAATGACACACTCTAAATACTAGTACAGCTATTTCTGCAACTATAGATGTAAAAGAAAATGGCATCCTTTCTGCCATATAATTTAAATGATAAAAAACACCATACGGCGTGATACACTTTTCAACCCAATGAGCATATAAATCTAATAATGCATTCATAAATAGTGTAGAGTATTCCACTCTACTTTTCAAATGTAACACATTTTAAGTTACAATGTGGCACTTAATATTTCTTTTTATTTTTTATTTTATTTTTTTATACACCTTATGCAATTAGAAAATTAAACTTATATTCTCATTTACTGTACATATAATGCACAGAAGATGAATTCAGTCTCTTAAATTCATTTGTTCTTTCCAATACCAGTTTCCTCAAACATCTGACCATCTAATCATCCAACCATACCTCTGCTAAACCATACTTTAATCTTCAATTGTTAGCCTCATAAACACAGTATAAACCTGAATCTACCCAAGGAAAAACTCAATACAGTAATACCCTGGTATTCTCAATGTCGTTATTTGCAAATTTATTACAGGAATAGCTTTCTATTCTTTCCATGTTTGTGTTGTACAATCTCACCAGTCAGGTCCTGTCTCCCCGCTATGTCAGTACCCACAGTTTGTCCTTTGCTGCTCTATTTGTTTCTCATGCAGGACAGTCTCTTATCCAGTGTTGTCTCCCCACAGCGAAAACAGCTATCTTGCTTCCTGCTGGGTGCTGTACCTCTTCTCTTTCTTCCTCTGTGTCTTCTAGTATCTGTATAAAAGTTCATCTGTGCTTTCTTGATGGTTCTTTCCTCTGCAGTCGCCTTCTCCTTGGTTCTCAAAATGTTCTCTGCACATTTCACATATGGCCATATCTCAGCCAGCCGTTCAAATGCATGTGTTTAACAATGTTTCAGCACATGTTTAGCAATTTCAGGTAACAGTCCATGTAGCAATTTGAATTAAAACCGTTGTTCATATGGGCTATCCGGTCTGTTGCCCTGCAAATCAACAACTGGTCTAGTTAAGCCACTGTTTTGTATGAACATTTCTTCCAATTATATTCTGTAACTTATTACAGATAAATTTTTTCCTTGTCAGTAGTTCATTATTCTTTACCAATTAATTATCTGTTGGGGAATTGGCTTCTTGAAGTTCTTCTTCTGAGTCTAATTGCTGGACAGTTCACATTCAGCATTTTACATTTCAATCCCAGCTTTTTCATCATCATACACAATGTTATTATATGTGGGTTTATGTTGTTGTATTAACTTGGTCAATGCTTTAGCAAATGTGTCTTCACCTTCATTCACATTTTGAAGTGGTATTGCAACCTCTGGCAGATCTCCTCTTTCATTGTCTCTGGAGGTAGCAACTTTTCCCATGGAATATAATCCTTCTTGAACAGTCAATGAGACTGGGCAGTGTGCACCTGCAGGACTGGCTATTGGTAAATCTCTCCTCTCAGCCAGTCCAGTTCTGGAACCATTGAGCAGGCTAGGTGAAGTAAAAGCTTCAGAAATTGCTGGATACAGACGTAGTTCTTGTGCTGACGTGGGAAACAGATCAGCAAGTAAGACACATCTGTTGTCACTGGTATCAGGCTTGAGGTAATCCTCTGCAGGCATGGTTCTTGTAATATTGGAACAGCTTCAGGCAGTAGGTCTCTCGATGGTGGGTGACAGGCAGGGGAACACTCCGGGCCCTGACCTGACTAGGAGAAACTAAACACACGCAGTCTCATCCTCCCTAACAATCTATTTTCCCTTCTCTTATTCTTTTGTTTATCATCCCTTACTTAACCTTCATCTAGCCAAGCATAATAAGCTTTCCTATCTACTTGCTCCAACTTCACTTTAAATTTTCCATCTCATATTTTTCTAATTCATTTTCTTATAAATTTAATTGGTTTGAGCTTAAAGACCATTTTACGGAAACCCCAGTTTTTTTCCATAATGATGATTGTACACACGTCCATTTACCATATTTTGCTAACATAATTTCAACACACTCAATTGCATCAGACTGCTCTAATACATTTTTACTTCTGCTCAGACCCATGTTTCTATTATTCTAATTCTAAACCTTTAGAAATGTTTACAACATTTTAATAATGCATTTTTCTTTGTCAAATAATATTATACCTCATGCCATCATTCTGTATGTTGTAACCTAACAAACTACTGTAACGTATGTTATTGTATACTCCAAACAAAACAATTACATTATTTTCCCCCTATTGAAACAGAAGCAGAATCTGCATTCAGTATCTGCTTCTGAAAATGTATACTTCTGTTTTCAGCAAATTCTCTCATTTGTAGTGTAATGTTAAATTGAATACAATCTGTGTTTTTGTAAAAAAAACAAAAAAAAAACACTGTGTGACCTGATAGTCACAGACCAACCTCACAATGCAATTTAAATACATTCAATGCATCCTTTTTAGAATTGTTTTATCAGTCTAGATAAGACTTCATAAGACAAAATTTCAATCTTGCACTTCAATCACCAATTAATTAAATTTAAATGTAGGTTTAAGTCCATGTTGTCTTACTTGAATATATAAAAACATATTCATAGAGAATGTTATATCTCTAAGGCATAATCCTGCTATTATGTTTCTTCTTCTCTGTTTTTATATTCTTATCCTACTAGTCCTTCGATTTTGTTTTTGAATAGGAATATTTATTTTGGGCTTAACCTTGTACCTTCTAGAAATCCAGATTCACATATTAACCTATTTTACACTTTTCTCTGTGTAATACCTTATCCAATGTTTCCTTATTCCCTTTAAAAAATTTATCAAATTCACATTTCCGTATTAATTATATTTATAATAATTTACTTTTTTTTTTTTATCTGTTTAATGGCTCTGGGACTTTTTCACTCCTTTCTCAGTAATATTCATTTATTACCGGTAAGAAAATGTATGTCTATCGTTTAATCTATGGTTTTCCCAAGACCTGGCAAGATACAAGATACACTGTGCAAATGTATTTTAGTTGGCCAGCGCTTTTTCCCCAGACTTTACACAATTAAAAGATGTTTCTGCGAAAAGTAGCCCAACAGTCTAGCGGGTAATATTTTGATCTTCTATTATTCACAGCCCTTACTCTAGGTTAGCGGAATTATAGAATAACTTCTCAGCCCTAGATATATCAGCTACTGGCGGTATTCACCTGCCCTAGCTGTCTAGCGCAGCGATTTTTCAACCTTTTTTGAGCCGCGGCACATTTTTTACACTTACAAAATTCTGGGGCACACCACCAACCAAAATGACACTCTAACACAGTACAAAAAAACATATAGTTAATAATATAGTTTTTAAATGTATTTATACTCGGTGTGAAACCTGGGCCTGTTTCAATTAACACAAAATGGATATCCTGGCAGGAATGGTAGAAAGACACACACGAAGCTCTTCCTCAACAGCTCTCAGTCTCTCTCTGTTTTTCGTTTTTATCGCAGTCAAGCTTGAGAAGCTCAGCTCACATAGATATGTGGTTGAAAACGGGAGCAATGTCAAAATAGCTTTGTTGGCCAGAATGGGGAACTCCTTGGCAACAAATAACCAAAAACTGTCCAATGGAAGATCAGCAAAGTTTAGCTTTAAACCACGATCTTGTTTCAGTTCAATGAGTTCCTCTTGCTCCTTTAAAGTCATGTCCTTTCCAGCAACGGATGCTGAGCTGTATGGGTCCCTAACCCAGT
>JAODUG010031514.1:0-41602 GCA_027564795.1 Aphredoderus sayanus
CCCCCCCCCCCCCCCCCCCCCCCCCCCCCCCCCCCCCCCCCCCCCCCCCCCCCCCCCCCCCCCACACCCTGATGCTCATTCATGTAAACAACCGATTGATTTCCGTACAGTAAGCTCCACCGCATCCAATCAGACGAAGACAGCTCCACCCCTCCCACCGCGCAAAGATTAGTCATTTTTCAACATTATATGTGAATCAGCCCTCCTGCTCTGTCTCTCCCTGTGCTCTGTTAAGTCTATGTTGTGACACAGCAGTGTGGCCTCTCTCTCTCCTCAGGGAAGCTGATCCTTCTTTCGGCCAGCCCTGCCAGCCTTATCAGTGGCAAGGGAGAGATGAATAAGGGATCAAAAGAGCCTTTTCTCCCTGCTTTTTCACCCCCACCCTGTCAGGTTATATTTACCCAAGGTCCCGGTGGCTCACCACAATGCCACGCACACCAATTACCTATGACAGGCTTTTTCATTCCTAGGACATGGGTGGGGCAATTGTGTCATTACTGGACGTGTTCAAGGGCAGAGCAGGGACACACCGATGGGCTTTTTCGGCAAACCCTGCTCCCCTTAGTGTGGCCACATTGTCAAGCGTTTGGCTTGAGTTACATCAGCGAATAGAACTTGTGTGGTACTTAGGTCTTTGCTGCCACTTTACACAACACGCACTGCAGCTCTGCAGCTGGCTTTGAAGAATATCTTCACAGCCACCATTAGCCTAATTTTATTAACATTAAATGGTATAATTATTGGTATGAAAATATCATTAAGCTGCTGTTAATTCGCATGAGGCCAAATATCACTTTGAAGTACAAATCGACTGCTATTCATCCGTGGATTCTGAATCAAACAAAAAAAATCCCTGAATCCCCAAAAAACTTTTATTAGGAAATAATGTGGACTGCCAGCCAGGAAACCATTGTAATGACCCATGTCAGTTATTACTGTCAAAAGATGAAGTCTTCATTTCATCATGCTGTAAACCCTGTGCACTTCTTGTTGCAGAAACACCTACACAACAGATAAATATACCATTTCACTATGACACTGAAGGCTAATAACTATAAGAAATTATATAAAAAAGGCAAATTACTTTGACATGACCAAAGCAAACCAAGCATTTCAGTCTGTTAGGGTGATTACCCAGCCCTTTATTACAATATACTAAAACCTTGGCCCTAGCATTAAGGACTGGCAATAACCCACCGCTTAATGAGCAAGGCATACTGCTGCACTTGCCAAATGATAATCTGTTCTTGGCATAACTAAATCAAAAGCAGAAATGTTCTTATCAGGAAGAAACAGCAGACATTTCCCCTAAACGCCCACTGGACCAACCTACATAATTGATTTTCCCCTTTCCCAAGGCAGCCTCTGTCACACTTCTAATTTACTGGACTATTTGTGCGCTTGTTTGACTTCCCTCTTGCACCCCCACCACCCCCCCCTTCCCCGCCAATTTGATTTGATTATGTGATTCAGACCTTGATGATGGCTTTGTTAAGCAGCCTGGATGTGGCTGATTTTCTTAAAATGTAACATGCGTGTTCCAGTAATTTGATTCAAGCGTAGATTCAGATTCGAAAAAGCCAACAGCATTATTTAAGTATTCCATTTGCTATTATTAATGTATTACAGTGCCATTAGTGTCTTTAACCATTTAGACACTAACGTCATGAAAGTATCTCCATATTTCCCACATACGATTTGATGAAAGCATTGCATGTCTGTATTTTTCTATAAGAAATCTAGTAAATGTTCTAATAGTTTTGAATGAAAATGTTGATATTCTATCATAAACCAATATACATATGTAAATACACGATAAACATATTTGTTGCAATGTTCATTAGAATAATTTTGTGTACAGTAAATTCGACTCCAATACCCAATGTTTTGATTCAAAATTGTCAAAGCAACAGCTGGGTTCAGAACATTCCATAGAGCATAAAAGCATGTCCATCTACTATTTCCAATTATTTTTGTTTTTGTATTCAAGAAATCTATTTTTCAATTTTCCCTGAAGCTATATTACTCAGTGTAGATGCAAACATATCATGTGGGTTTAGTGGATTATTGCTTATTTTCAGTTGGGTAACCAAATCATTGAGAATGGATAAAGAGCATATTCAGAAATAATGAAAAACATGGCAGGTAATAGTTAGGTTACTAAAATATCCTTTATTTCAAATTAAAGGATTAAAAGAGTTTCAGCACACACTCAGAGAATAGCCCTGCCAAGAGCCATTTTTTTTACAATCCAACATGCCATTTTAAATTCGATAAAATTGCATTTGTTTAAAGAACAGCCCTGGTTCACTATAAGGGTTTACACAGCTTAGAGCAAATACTATGTCAAAAGTCACCATTTTCAATTACAGTACACTGTCTGTCCCTTACCGCACATCATGAGTGGCAAGTTTACCTAATAGTTTTATAACATATGCAGGGTATAAAACGTGTATTTTGGCTTAAAATGGCACAGTGCATGCTTATTAATTGAAGAATACAGTATCTGCTGTTACATCTTCCACTTACTTCCAGTCAGTTCATAAATATAGTTTAGATTTTCCTTTGCCCTCATGATATCATCAAAAATATAGTATTTGGCCACCCAGCGGCACCATCTGTATTACTGTGTGTATTTACTCATTTATTTATTACTACTTTATGTATTTGTGTTGTTTTTTCATGCCTTTAACCCTCCTGTAGTCCTTGGGTTTCAAACTCACACCTTGCTGTGCCAGCAGTGCACATCATATGTGTGTAAACTGTAGAATTGGGTTTAGTGCCTTCTATCTGACACAAATTGCTAGTGATTTGGGTCATTTTAACCCGGAGGACATCACAAGGGATAATAATTTATTGGTATTATCAAAATGAACACCTTTATCATCATGTGAATGAAGTACTTTACAAATCTGTGTTTTTCCTGTCACACTAATATTAGCCCCTCAGATTATGTGACTATAAGCGGCAGCTACACTGCTTTTCTGACATTTGATTGACAAGCAATACGTATATGCAATTTCAAATCATACCATGGTGTTAATTAATTGTGAAGCAATATATTCTAGACATAAACTGTCAGTTGTATCAAACAGTAATTTAACTTGATGAATAAAACTATTTTTAACCAAGAAGAGAAAAATATGTTTTATCCATATATAGTCACAGTGTGGAAACATGGAAACAATGCTCCATGGGTATAACTACCCTTCAAGATGATGATAAATGTACTCTGCAGTGGTTTTAAATATCAGACTTGTCTTTTTACAGTATCATGCTTTTATTTACCCACTGCTGTACTAATGCAATTTTGTATATGGCTAATGTCTCCAGGATTCGGACAGCTACCGGCATGTTATAGAACAGGGGTGAAAAGAAAGGAATTGAAAGAGAGGGTATAAATGAGAAAATACATCTTAGACACTATTGTTGCATCATCATCACCCCATGTACACACATCTCACCATATTAATTTGCATGTTTATAGAAGACAACCACAATCTAAAATACTCTGGCAGACAATCACTATAAATCTCACATACTGTGAATCTGCTGCTGCAAGGTAGAACTGTATAGGGATGTTCAGTGGCTTTAGTCCTGTATGGATGTTCAGTGCATTTAGTCCTTTGGTGTAAGACGTGTACTAGACACAAATCCAATGAAGAGTTAGTACAAACTATTTTCTTGGTAGCTATATAAAATCCCATTGCTATTTGTTAATTTTGGAAAATATTGAATGCCACTAGTACACCAGTCTACTAGTAGTGGTGTAATAGGATATACTGTAGGCTTACAGTACAGTACATGTCAGTATGCCTTATCTGTTTGGTTAAGGAAGGTCAACCCTCTTTTTGGATTCAGAGTTCTTCCTTGATGAATTTGACTTAGTATGAATTTCGATTTAGATGTTGTTGATTATCAAAGATATATAACAAACAAGGACTGTTACTGCCAAACAATGGCAAATTACATGGTAACGTTTTATAGAGATCGAGGTGAGAAAGTCACATACAATACTGCATACTGTATTTTTTGGAGTCAGTTTGTTTCTACCTTTGGCCAACACCAAACTCAGTAATCTCTTCCCCTGCTGGTTTATCACTCAGCACAGATATAGAATGCTAGTTGCAAGTCCCCCTTCATCACAGTACCTCTGGCGCTTTCTCACCAGCCAGGAATGGATTCAGAGCATTTACTTTAATCCACCTTCAGCTGCAACTGATACATTATTACAAGTGACAAGAAAGTGTTCTTTACAGTTATTATAGTGGTTGCTTC
The DNA here is from genome assembly GCA_027564795.1 of Aphredoderus sayanus. Classification (NCBI taxonomy): domain Eukaryota; kingdom Metazoa; phylum Chordata; class Actinopteri; order Percopsiformes; family Aphredoderidae; genus Aphredoderus; species Aphredoderus sayanus. The sequence continues at coordinate 4,279 of JAODUG010031514.1, forward strand.
GTCACACTTTCCTCCTCATGTGGTCTCACTGTGATGTGTCTTGGGATGATCTGAGTGGGGTTGTAGTGCCTCGTGATTTTCAACCGCACACATGCAGCCATTTCATCTCCCACTTCAGTGACTTTACTCCTTTTATGGCTCACGGGTTTGTCTAGGGTGTAGTGTGTGTGTGCGTGTGTGTAAAAATAATTTGTATTGTATTTAACTGCATCTGAGAGTGTGGCGATCACTTTGGTCATGAGTTTCACCACTTTCAAATGAGTCTGGAGCTAGCCGCATTATTAAATGTATGAAAAGCACACTAAATGTCATGTCTTGGAGGAAAGGACTGTTCACGAAATTATATAGTAAAGTGTCTGTGTTGGGTGGGGAAGGTGTATGGTCAAAGAATTATACACTATCCAAGTTTGTATCTGTACATACATGTAAATATCAGATACTCTATCTCAGGCCCGCCATGTATTTTGCTTGTGTGACATGATCTTCAAGGCCACCCAAATTGAAAACATAGTACTATAAAAGGAACTTTCAAATCGATTGTATTGTAATGTAGTTATCATTATGCTTTTAAGTCGTAAAACACTGGGGGGGTTAACACTTTATTAGCTTTCCTGTTCTTAGAAATTAAGCACTTTATTTTGATATTAGCATTATCTTTGAGGATTGAATGAGATATTGGTAATGTGTGTTAGCCCTGATAACATGACGCTGTCATTATTTCTAACAGAATATAATTGGCTTACAATTGCCTGTTCATCTGTTGACAAATTACTTAATTGTTAGTTGCTTTGGATAAAAGCATCTGCTAAATAATGTGAATCTAAAAGTAAATATACATTTAGTTTCACCTTGCAGTCATCTCGTTAGCTGCTTGCTTGAAATACAAGAAGTGCTGTGCAGCAGACATCTTTGCCCACAGAAACTCCACAGCGTCACACATCATTACAATGAAAATCTGTGGCCAGATATGGAACTATATCAAACTTTAACTTACCGTAACGTGACAGACCAGACCATTTTTGCATTATAGCGAGATATAGGCAAAGTAAAAATGTTTTCGAGAAAAATAAAGACTGAAAAAAAGAGAAGCTTTTTGAGATTCACTAATACTACATAAAGTTAGACAAATATTTATTTTTGACAAACAATTCCAAAAGATTATTTAAAGGTTTGAGGGCACTTTTGGCCCCCCTTGACCCAGGGCCCAGGGATAACTGACCTAATGAAATGCTGAACATGGGTTTTCTAGAGCAAGAACAGGAGCAGCTTGCTCATGAGGGAGCTTGGCTTGGACGGGCTGGGAACAAGGTCTACTATACGAAGGGCAAGGTCTTGCCTGGCTATGTTAAGGAGTATTTTAAGTAGTTTGACCCTGAAACAGCTGTAGCGGTGTAGACCCTAGCTACTCGTAACAGTACGGACATGGAAAATGCTGAGGGTGCTGATTGCTTTTACTGACTTTAGGTTTTCACGGTCTGCCGTCACAAAAGGGGCACCGAGGTCGAGATTTATGAGAATGGAAGTGTAGCGATAACGGCCTGTTAATGGAAGTCATTTAGGACCTTAACAAGTGCAGCCTCTGCTGTGATGATTGGGTCTGAAGCCAAATTGTAGATTCTCAGTTCACTTGTGTAATGAATGTTGATGACTTGAAATAAAATTGCAACTCAGTGTCCCATGACAGCAAATGCATTTGTATTCTCCGTAGAAATCCATCCTACCGCACAACACACTGCTGCACCTATAGAAAAAGAAAGAATAGGAACATACAGTTTTGTATATAAGAGTACACCTTATAAGACCTGAGAGCATAGCTAATGTATTTGAGGTCATTGTTAATACATCAGAACTTTACATAGAAGCATACCCAGTAAACAGACAGGGTTTACAAATGCCTTTCTGATGGAAACACTGCTAACGTCACCAAGGATTCCAGACTTAATTGCAAACAAAGTAAATACGTATGTTTAAACAGTTTTTATTAGTCACGACTCCAGTTTCAATTTTGTGTATATTTGCAATTGGAAAACAGATATTTCTTTCTGTGAAAAAAAATAATGAGTTTACATTTCCATTATATTGATTGATAGTTTGTTTAGCTTGGAATACTTTCCAAATTATTTCTAAAGCAATGTGTGCAATGGAGGATGACTTGGGTAGGTGTTAGTGGCATAGCCGGTGAGCATTTCCTTCCCCATCTTTGGAACACCCAACCATTTATGTTTCAGATATTCCTGCCTTCTTTATCGCAGACAGGTTCTTGTGTTGGCTGATCCTTCCAGCAAATGGACTGAATCCATTTATATATCGCTATCCGGGTCTATTTCACTTATTACAGCCCCACAAGATAGAGACAACCTTCACCAGCGCAACAACACAGAGGATACAGGAATACCATTGGGCCATAGTCTGTAAAGGAAGATTCAGTCCCAACAATTATACAGTAACATGTATTGCCATAAAGTTATTGCTTGGTCATAGGTCATATGTTTAGGCTAGGAACTGTAGTGTAGATGGCAAGAAAGAAAGGTCTATATAAAGACTAGTATATGATGAGTTATAGAGCAGAAGTTGGCCATTATAATCAATAGATTTATTATTTTTTTATCAGAATCACCTTATTTTCAGAACTTAAACATACTTAAATCTAATGAGAATCTATATCTAATGAGAAACATGTCTATAACAAGAAACCTATGTTACAATTACGCTAATTAATATTAACCAGCTCATTAAACAAATGATAGACAATCCTACAGTAGTGTGTGATATATTTATAACTTTATCTTATTGACCTTTCCACATTTGTCAGTTTGAGAAAACAGGTCTCTGCTGATGAACATTTTGGGTAGCAGGCACTCTGCAGTTAGGAGCTCCCACCATGTACTGACCTGACTTGCTGGATTCGTTTAGCGAGCTTCAGTTTAGCGAGCTTCAGTTTAGCGAGCTTCAGTTTAACTTTGCTGCGAGAATTAGTGTGAAGAGCTTAAAATCGATGCGAATGAGTCTGAATAACAACTGATCTGACAAATCAGCGTTGTACAAATTGATAGCTATGGCCGTGGTTTAGGTGTGCCGACAGCGGAAACAACAATGAGAGGTTTTAATGCAGATACAGCAATAGCATCAGTTTTAGGCCTATTAGAATTTATTAGAAGAGCATCAAACAGCACTAAAGGCTCAATGGAAAATAAGTTTTCACTTTGCTCCTAACTGACTTTGGCAAGAGTTGATTCAACAACTGACTCTGCTGGTTCAATCACCTGCCCAGTATTGTTTTTAAAGTGCCTTTGAAAGAGCCCCAGATGCTGCCCAGTTGTGTGCTACATATGGTTGTGTGTGACAACCATCTGACATGTCCGGTCAGGATTTGTTGGAATGGGAATCACTTATCTGCTGTGTTTGCTAGAGACTTGAAGGGGATATTGAACATTTTTAATGTACTGGGATGTAAAAACTGTCAAAGGAGAAGCTATGAAGAGAGACTGACTGCTGATGACACATACTGTACTTTCAGAAATAATTAAAGTTCAGTAGGGGGTGGGGGTGAATTAGGAGGGGGGTAACACTGGGTGCTCGTGAGTGTAAAGACAGTTAATGGGATTATGGGACATTATATGAACAAGCATTTTTGGATTGCAATTCCCCCCCACCAAGAAATCAGTATGGGGTGTCGCCCTGGATGAAAGAGAAGATTAAACAGCTCACGAGAGAGGACACACAACAGTCTCCACTTGTGCTGTATCAGTAGGTGAGTCTGTTTGATGGCACTTGAATCAAGAGGGCTGAGGGGAAGACAAAGAGAGAGAGAGAGGGAGAGAAGGAGTCTCGTGCCAAGAATGAACTGTGTGTGTGTGTGGGGGGGGGGGGGGGGTTCGTGGATGGGGGGGCTGTTGGAGGACTGATTAGAAACGGAGAGGAAAGATACTAGGCACACAAAATACGTAGCGGCCTATTTCCAAATGCCAGACGTGTTGTGTAATAAGCCTCCCTCTGGTCCGCAAGGCTAACACACTTATTTGCACATGGCTTTTATTATGTGCCCGGTTCCCAGTTCCCCCTGCTGCTCTTAGTGCTGTAACACAGGATGCGTTGGTTTGGTAGAGCAACACGCTCGCAGAGGTGTCCAGGAACGCTGCCCATGGGAGGCCCACGGATAATTACAAACCATTCAGCAAACACAGCCAGTCTACACACAGAAACCTCCTGACTGCGAGCCAATGGGCAAACAAGACTAAGCGCAAGGCGGAGACAGAGAGAAAACAGAATACACAGAGTGGAGCAGCGACAGGTATTGGATTGTGCACCTGGTGCGCCCAATGAGAATATGTGAGTCACAGAGGACGGTGAAAATGAAAGTTATGGCCACAGGAGGAACATGAGTCATCGTGCAAATATGGTGCAATAATGGCTGCCCGATAGGGGTGTGTGTATTTTTTATTCCGACCACTGGGGGCAGTGGTTGTTTGATCACATTGGAAATCTGCAGCACAATTTTCCTTGGAGACTAACAGGGTAGTGTCCATGAATTCTTAGTTTCTATATATATATATATATATATATATATATATATATATAGGCCTACATACTGTAGCCATCCTAGAGGGGTATTATGATAGGGATGTAATACTATAGCATATTTTAAAATATTTATGAATTCGCAGAATTCTAGATGTTGCCCTGCATTGCATACTATTTAACCCTTGTGATGCCCTTAAAATCTAGTTTTGAACCAACAGGCAGCGCCATCTGATTGTGTATGATTGTATGGTTCTTTTTATTGTCATTGCTGTGTGTATTTATTTCTTTATTAATTATTACTTTATGTATTTGTGTTGTTTTATGTGCCTTTAAATTTTACTCTTTTCCTCGGGTTTCAGACACATACCTTGTTGTGCCAGCAGTGCACATAATTTGTCTGTGTAAGCTGTAGAATTAGGTTTAGCGCCTTCTATCTGCCACAAACAGATAGTGGTTTTGGTCATTTTGACCCTGAGGACATCACAAGGGTTAAGTCGGAACTAGAAATATAAAGACCTCCTACTTCTATCTATTATTTGTGTGGCCCAACTGTGGTAGGATATAAAAAAATCTAAAAACATGACTTCATAGCAACATGGCTCTAGTCTGGCAGAGCCAACCTCTACTACGTAAAGTTTGGGACAGAGCGCTGGTCAATCCCACACATTATCTGTGTCAAGATCCGCCTACTTGACAGGAGAGGTATTTTGACTGACATGGACAACGACCAACCACATACAGTAACTCAATGATCAAGTCAGACGTTTAACATTGTGGGAGACAATGCTAACAGCCAATGAATATTGGCAGTGCTGTCGAGCTTACAGGGGTCTGCTGTATGTATCAGACGTTCAGCACAGAGTTGCTTATGTGACATAGTGCTAATGGACGGAAGAGGCTGAGACTAACATGGCTCCAACCCAAGAATTGTTTTAACTTAAAAGCACATCTAACATGAATCAACATTAGTAGACATAAAACGTGGTGTGTTATATTATGATAACGCATATGTTGCAGCAAACTATCCCTATCATAATACCCCTCTAGGATGGCTACAGTATGTAGGCCTAAATAAATAAACAAACCTTGCTGTTAATGATTGCCCAGACAGACACAACAGTACCTGCAGTTTTTAGCTCGGAAGTGGGAACCACCGACCTTTTATATATTCCACTCATCATAGCCGTCATTTCACCTCCAACGCCATCACACTGGTAGAATTCCATTTCCAGACTTAAGTCTAATTTCCCCCCCATTAGGAAATGCCACCTCTGTCTGTGACCCAGGCTCAATATACCCAGCGGACCATGCAGAGAGAATTGGAGAGAGAACAAAAGAAGACCTGAGAGGCTGAGAGCACGTGTTCAGGTGTATTGAATGAAATAGCTATCAATAGCTCTGCCCCACAGGGCCGATATTGAACTGGGTGGGGGCAGGCTTAAAGAGGCTTTGTAAAGAAGTTGATGTACTTTGTGTAGCATTGCAGTCATGTCTCGCACACCCCTATAGGCTACGGCAGGGAATTCGCCGGAGGAGCGAGCGATTCAACAATGCTTTACACTAGCACATCAGAGCGCAGCCCTCTGCCCCTCCCCGGGACAGTCATTATATATTAATAACGCAGACGTCTCCCCCGCCCCTTACAGTTTGTGCTGCCTATTGATTTCTCGCGCAACTCTTTTGATGAGAGCAGAGGGGCTGATGCCTTGATTGTGTTTACTGTTTTGCTATGTGTGTGCGTGTGTGCGCGCGCGCGCGCGTGTGTGTATCTGATATACAGTAGGAGCTTTTGCGTGAGAATCTGTGCATTCGTGTGTGTGTGTACATGCCTGCCCGTACGCTTGGCAGCGCATGTTACGCGCTGCACTGGACGTGGCTGTGCGCGGTGTTCTCATTAGGCCGGCTGGTCTGGCATGGCAGCAGAACTGTCAAGTGATTTTCATGTTACGGAACCGACCTTGTCATACGGCGGTTACAGCGTTTCGCTTTCGCGTCATTCCCTCCGCCAAGTGGCGGCACCACGGCCCCCGCTGTGTACAACCCAATACATGTAAGCCTAGAACGTCGACTGTCCCGACCGTGTCACCAAAACGGGACGCGTACCCCCACGAGACACTGTGCGTTTTTGCATTGCGATAGTACGAATCGGTTTTGCCTCTGGCTCGACACACATGTACTGTGAATGGGCTGTTTTCTGCATATGGACAGGGTACTGTCTGCTTTGACAAATCATACTGTGATAGATGGAAAGGAAGAACCCTCGAGGGACAGGGCCTATACTGTCTGTAAGCATCTTGAGCGGCAATCGTTCTCCTTTAGTTTGATGGCCAAAATAAGCTTATAATATGAAATAATAATATTTCTTAAGCTTTCTGCTGTTATAGTAAAAATGTTTTACTTTTGCTGGCTCTTTCAGTTTCCTTTTACCCCCCTTCGTTTTAACTCAGTCCCTTTACAAATCACAGGCCTGTCTTTCCAGGAAGGGCGGATCATTCTGCCGGGTCTTCACAGCACTGTGAACTCAGTCCCGCTGTCACTCCATGCGTTAAAACTCTAAAACACGTGGGAGGATTATCTATCTCATAGGCTAACAAGGAGAGGAGCCTAGCTAGAGTCTGGAGAATAGGCAGAGCACCTTTTGTTTTGCTCTGGCGAGGCAGAAGGGGTGGCCAGTTTCTTCCGGGTGGCCGCGTGCATTGTCGCTTGTTGGCTTCAGCTCATCATGTCTTGGTGACTTTTGTGACCTTTAGATACAACAGCAGCTGGATACGATACACTGAGCTGGTCTGCACACACACACACACACACACACACACGCATCAGAGAGAGATATGTTAGCAAGCGAGCAGACGTTAGGAACTTGCAACCAGCTGCAGCCTCCCATGTTGTACATGCCGTGCCCTGCTAAACTGCATTTGGCAGCTCTGACACTTCTCCCCGGGGTAAGAAAGTCACAGCTCGTTCCTCATGGAGAAAATCACTATTATTACTAGTATTATTATTAGTGCCGTTTGTGTACAACCCTTCAAGAATATAGGCCAGATTGGGTTCCCCTGTGGTTTGTGCTTGGACTGCACTATCGGCAAATTTGAATGGTTTTAAAAATAGGAACCATGACCCCAGGTGGTAAAAAGACATTTGGTCCAGGCTGTGTTGCGTTGCAGTAAGCATAACTCAGTGTCCACGTTGACAGATGATAGATGGCCTAGTTTTTTGACAGGGCCTATGGATTGAATCCAGAAATGTAATTTGGGAATATCTATGACAGAGTATACTGTAGCTGAAATACAATTATTTTCCTAGTGAAACTGTTGATTCAATAGATATCTGACAAAAAGTCATTTAACATACTGTATTTGAATTGTTACATCAATAATTATTTACTGAGTGTGAAGAAATGTGTTCCTAGTATCCATGTTTAAGTCATTTTCTTAGTCTAGGTTATGAATGGCATTCTTTAGTCACCACTTTATAACAATAACAATAATACCTCAACCCATCCCCCCGTGACGTTGAGAGGCTGACTCATTGACATACGCGAGTTTGCACAGCTCAATTTACCTTTGCAATGTCGTTTTCAAAGCCTCCCCCTCCCCCCCCCCCCCTCGTTACCATTGTTAGTGGTGCTCACAAGGCCATGTAAGATAGCATAAGACTTTATTGATTTTTGATGGCAACGTGTTACGGCAGCATGACCAGAAAGGGAGCAGGATAAACACATTATTGCAGCTGTAAGATTAGAGCTGGAAGAATGTCTAATGTTGTGTAGATACGGAACATTAACAGTGAGCCACCTAATAACCTGGACCCGAATGATCTCGTACCTGCGGAGATTTAGACAAGCAAAAATAAGTCATGAAAGGCCTTACAGTATATCTATCTAGTCCATATATTGTATTACAGTTCAAGCAACTAAACAGAATCCCTGTTAAGACTCTCAGCCAGTGAAAGTCTGGAAGTGCTATATTGTGCCCCTGGTTGGTGAGAGGGTCACTACTGTGCTCCCTGTATCAGAGAACTTCATATCTTCAGGATGAAGAGAGGCACATAAGGAGTTCCTGCTGGACTCTGGCTGTGACGCTGACTCTTCCACATACAGTATACATCGACCTGAGTGACAGGTCTGCCGAGAGCTGAAGCAATGTTATTTCCTCCACTGCAAATGTCTTGTAAGCTACCTGATTGCATTGTAACCTAATAATACTGGCTGGGCCTTGTGCCAGGGATGGAGGGCTGTGTATTGTAGCTCTGTATCTGAGTGGTTTGCATCTCTCTACTCCCCACCATATAACTCATAGAAGGCAGTCTTCCCTACTCCTCCCCCATAGTCAACATGTAAAACTCCGTCTCAAATCATTAGCAGTGAGCTGGGGATGATCTTGGAAGGGTTCTCTGGGTGATATAAGGCAATTGAGGAGTGCACCTAATGCCGGCCTCACACCTAATGACTTTCAAGCGATTTCACTGTTGCAGATATATTGCCAATGGCGGAATCTAGCAAGAGTTTTAGCATGCTCCCATGCAAAGGATAAGTTGAATGTGTTTATTAACAAATCAACATGTAGCATACAGTGTACTTATCAAAATCAGCCCAAAATGCATCCTTCACAAAAGTAAATCAAGATATAAATATACCATTCCCTACTCCTACGGTTGCAAAAATGTGCATATCAAAGGGAAGGTAAATTATACAAAGTCGATGCGAAAAAGAGACTATAATCAGAATATGAGTGAAGAACCGAATAACTTAAGACAGGCATATACTGTACGATTTTGTACCCGTTTCTGGAGCAATTTCTGAGCCGCACGAGTCATTAAGAGTCAAGCCGAAATTGTCTGCTGTCGTTTGCCATGCAATTTACAGGAAGGAGCAAGGAGCGCTACGTATATTTTGGTCGCCATCGTCCGGCTCTCGCACAATTGGCCCATTCCCCAAATTCGGTACCTTTTTCCCTCACTGCGCCTGTGCGAAGTACCTTGTATGTGGAAGCGCCATTGAGCACTCATTATCTTTAGATATGAGAGCGTGTCAGACTAAGACTTTCTAGAATCTTTACAGTCTTCAAAGTAGCCTGGTGTATGGTCAATGTGTAAGACTTTAGTCTTTCATAAATCTTTCCAGTCTTTCCAAACTCTTCTATTGTCAGCATTAGGTCAGCATTATGCAAGTGATGCAATAATCAATCGAAATAAACCTGTCAGTGTCTGCCGGCATAGTTTATGCAACATGTACATATATAACACATGCAAAATATGTTTTTACAGGTAAATAACAAATGTTCTCCCATCCCAATTTTAAGTGTAGACTACAATACGTGCTGTGGTGTGATGTTGATTTGAAAGAGAGTGCATTTGTTTCGCAAATGAACCAGGAATCATAACAAAGGCAGATAGAATTCCAAACCAGAAGTCACATGGTTAAATCTTTTTTTTGGGGGGGGGGGGGGTTATCTCCATCTAGCCTTCTCCACGCGGCAAATGCATGTTTCAGCAAAAGTTTTAGGGGCAGGGACAACTGCGTCAAAATGTGATGGTCGATAGGTCGAATATAAACTAACACAAGAGGTGGGGGTGATGCAGTTGTTGAAATAGAACAACAATGCTTTCTAATAGCAGGTTGAAATAGCAGGATTTGAACATGTACAATATTCTGCTTAATGGGGGTTTAACCTAACAAGCCTCCGAGATTTAGCTCCTATAAATCAGCTTTGATTTGTCAGCTAATGATGTGGTTGAGGCTGCAGGTAGGTGGGATGTAGGAGGAGGAATATGCCTACCAGGCATCGTTGAAGCGCCACACGTTTTCGTAGGGCAGGGCATCTTGGAACGCGACTGTCGAGCGCGCCAGAGGGACGCGCTGATTGACAGTGTGAGGCACCGAGCGCCCCGTGCGGCACGCTAGCTAATCTCCCCGCTGCACAGTTCTTGTCAGAGGCATCGCTGTGAAATACCTTCTTCATGCAGATGATCTTGTAAACTGGGGCAACTGAAGGAGCATTATCCCCGTAGCCTCGGCACCGGGGTTTCGTTTTCCAGTAGACGGAATCATGGGCGCTTAAATTCCGCAAGCAGGAATGATCATTTCAACTGAAACCGGACACAGTTGGAAAGTATCGGGGCATCTTTAAACTGTTCGGAACAAGGGTTGTACAAAAAAGGTCGCTTTATATTTTGAGGTAAAGAAGAAATCTGAAACAAATGTTCTTGAATTGAATCGAGCAGATCTGCTCTTCTCTGGAAACAACTGGATTTTTAAATTTTCTTATAGCTACCGTTTTTTTGTGCACGTTTTTTTTTATCCAATTGCAAAACATTCTATGGGATCCCGCGCCAGTGTTTTTATGCATAATGGAATAACATGCAATATAACGGAAAGCCACACTAAAGGAATTCAAGTTTTCGTGCGTAATATTCGCTTATGTGTACTGCATGTGTGGTTGTAGTTTCCCCCGGTGCTGGTGGTAGGGCTGTAAAAGCTCGTGTAGTTGTACCTCCCTTGCTGTAGCGGATGCTTATTAGAACACCTTTCTATGGAGTAAATCACAAGGAACCCCTAAAAAGAACGATTTTCTTATCTGCCGCCTGCTACACTGGGCAGATGTGGACAAGATTCTCCGGAGAATGGTAAAAGATCGATGGGGAATGATGAACAGCACTTCAGAACTCGAAGATGGGACTCGGCATAAAAATCAGGTAGGTGCATTGCCTGTAGCGCGCCGCTGGTTGTAGAGGGGTCTATAGGCTTGCACGGACAGGGATGGCGCAGTCTCTCCATGCCGCGTAAAACATAGTTGGGTGTGCGGGGCTACAGTATATGCTCTCCGATTTGTGGCGATATATAGCGCAAATCTCTTACGACTCCCCAGGCAATGACATTACTTGTTTCTGTCACAATGCCTCATCCTGCCCGTAGATCAAAACATTTCTTACGGCAGTTTTGTTTGGCATAATGCAAAACGTATATCGGTAATGTGTTCTGTCACTTGGGCCAGTAATGCGTCAGCGAGTTAACCTGGGCAAAGATTCGAATTCTTAGAAATTAAATAAAAAATGGAATAGACCACATTCAGTTATTTGTCGCTAGATTGTATCTTTTAAAAAATCTAAGAGTTTTATCACACATTTTTATTTTACTGTTGTAGGTGTTTACTGCTTGCAGTGTTCATGTGCATAAGCGTTCCCTCATTACCGCGCTCAGATACTGTAGATGTGAACGAACGAACGTAAGTTACGTTAAAGCCAAGAAAGAAGAAACACTGAGGGATATTGTCAGCGTTCACAAGGTTGGTATGGTGATTAAAGGCTTTTCATAGGGAATACGAATATACTATTTGGTGGGTTGGGTGTAGTGCAGTAAATGTGATTTTGGAGTCTCCTAAAGTACTCATTGTTTTGTTGCCCTTCATAGAACCAGGACTGATTCATGGTGCATCTGGGACTATAGGGTGACAAGTTGTTAATTTAGATTGTGGAGACATATTGCCTGATAGGCCCCCAAAGGCCTTAGAAACAGACTTCTAAACAAACAGTTCCTCACCATATATGGCTCTAGCTCATGTTCTGTAGAAGTGGTGTATGTGCAATACAACTACTTCTGACACTGTTCAGTCAAATTCAATTCATTCTAGCATTTGAAAATACATATTTACATATTTGGCAGCATGTGAGAGTTGGCAGCATGTGACATAGCCTTTCAGTATTTATTAAACAATGTTCTTCTCATTGGAAAGGCTATTTATTTTTGATTTATGGATGTTAGTGAACGAAAATATTGCAATCCACACTCAGATATTGGCAAATATTTACCTTCTCTGATATGTCTTGAGGATGTCAGAAGTGTTGGGTAAATACTATAAATACCCACGGGAGATGGCAGAAGAAGCTAGATAAATATTCTCTAAATTGGCTCCCGAAACACCTGAGATTTTCCTGGATGAGTGTTGTTGAGTATTGGACAAGACTGAAAATGGAGATCCTCCATGTTTCTGGGGGGGCATCCTCCATGTTTCTGTCTACTTTATGTGAACACACAATGCAGAACACAGGCATACATGCACATATGCAGCACACCCTCTCTCTCTTCCTCTCTCTTCCTCTCGCTCTCTTTCCATCTCTCTCTCATTCTCTCTCTCTGTCTCATTGTCTCTCTCTCATTCTCGCTCTCTCTCATTCTCTCTCTCTCTCACTGACTCTCTCCACCCTTCCCTCTCCCCATTTACTGTCATTCTAATTAAAGCTCCGGTTTTGTATCCAATTCTTTTGACCCAACGTACAGTATTTTATCTACAGCATATTACTTTTGTTACATCGATCAATGTCTTCTTTCCATCATATCAACAATGTTATCATAATGTTATCTGCAATGTGTGTTTTATTGCTTACTGAAAAAATGTCACAACATGTGGCAGTTACACATCATTGAAGTACAGCTTAAACACGGATGCATAGCTATTGAACAGCCCTACAGACCTGGCATTTACAGTACATTTACTGTGCTGTACATGCTGCATGTACTGTAACACCTCACATTAGGGAACTCATCATCTTGGAACTGCTTGTACTATATAGAAAGAAAAGGGTACATTTAGGGGACATATTCTGACTAGATGTTGTTGTGCAATAACTCAGTAAATTAATGTGAGAAAATGCAGTCTAATCATACTTTAAATCCTATTTAAATCCTATATATTCTGTACAGCAAAATGTTATTGTGTAGCTAATGTATAGCTACAGTATGACAGAATATTTGGGGGCAAAGATTGTTTACATGCATTACCCGAAATATATATATATATATATATATATAATATAAATGTAAAACTGACATTTTTATTTCAGACAAACATACACACACACACACACACACACACACACACAGTGTCAGACAAACCACTGAGGGACAGTGGGGATGCTCTCTGTGGGTTGGAATTATCAATAACACTTTTAGAACTTCAAATCTTCTAAAGAGCTGAGAAAAGTGCCTGAGCAGAATGCTTGAAGACACAACTGTCATATGGCACGCACATGCACACGCACACACACACACACACGCACACACACACACACACACACACACACACACAATCTATCTATTTTAGCAGTGTGTTACAGTACTGCTTAACTTGAGAGCAGATGTATGTAGTGTATGTTAGGGAGCACAGTCTAAACAGTGACTTAGCAGTCTGCAGAAGGAGCATGCTGTGCCTTTTTATTCTTCATTGGATGAATCAAACTTGCAGCTTATGGCATAATCAGCGCATGGCACCGCCCTCAAACCATACCTTGTGGTGCCTAGAAGCAATGGAATCATGGAACTGACGACTCAGAAAAATAAAATAAAACAATACATTATCAATCATGAAATAGATTGTATATGTTGAATCATCAGACATATACAGATAACAGGTGCATGATTTTACCCTCATCCAAATATAATTATGTTGGGTGACTATTACATGCAAAATTAATGCTGGCATATTTGCTATTTGTAGGGAAGTGGAAGAAGTAAATAAAATATTGTTAATATTGTTATACTTTTTAAACAGCAAACCGTGGCACAAGCGAGCAAATCCTCTCAGCAGGTTTCTTTGGCCTGCTTTCGTCTTGCTCTGAGGACTCCTGCCATTGTTTCCCCTATGCAAGCAAACACACTAACTGGATTACACCTGCTTTTGCGAGGGGGAGAAATTTCACAGCCCAGACATAGGCTACAATGGAATAGGTAATCAGTCTCTCATCACACATATCCTCCCATGTTTTTGTAAAGAAATCCCAGTGTTTCCTTCTACCCTCACATGAATGCAGATGCATGTGTAGGAAAAGTGCAATTTGCCAGGCTGTGCTGCTGCATTAGGCAGACTTTGGTTTTAGCCATGTGAGCTCGTTTCATTCATACTGTAGGCTACCATGCCATGTTTTTAGGCACACGATAATGCCTAACATGCATGCTAACAAGTGAGTACATCTGCCCAAGAGAGTGTTTATTGTGGTACTTCAGAAAGACAGTAGAGGGCTTGACTATCCTTCATCTGCTTGTAAATGATTACTCTCCAATGTCAGTGATAAGGGAACATTAACATGAAACCTTGAGGACAATGGATAGCATGTTCAGCTTTAGTCCAAAAACAAGTGATTCAAAGTTGTGGATTCAAATCCCCCATGAAGTGTAGCTTTATAGGGGAAGAGGTTTTTGTGTGGCTTACACAAACACACCGTTTTGCTGATATGTGTGTACAGTAAACTCTATTTATGAACATTGTGCCGTTCTGGTGTTCATCTCTTTGTCTATTGACTGAATGTGGTGGAAGCCAAGCAGAGCTACAGGGGAGCGCTGCAGGGCCAAAGCTATCCACTACCTCCTAGAGCCTCTATTGACAGAGAGAAGGGCTTGCTTCCTTTGCGTTACCTGGTTGATGGGGCTTTCCCCCTGGGCCACAGACTAATAGTGCAGAAGTAACCTCCGTGGTTCCATTTTATGAAAATGTCTGTTTAGGAATGAAGATGTAAAGAAATCCGATACTCAGACAACATTCTTGCGATGTGAATTTGATAATCACACAGTACATTCCCAAAACATCACCAGAGTATTATGTGTTGTTTTGCAGTGCCATATCCTCTTAACGTCTCAGAAACGGCTCCTTTCATGTTGCAGTGGTGAACATTAATCGTACATCTTGACCGGTGTTATTTATTGCATAACAGCCTGTGAAAGGGCCAGTGTAGAGAAGCTTTATCTGTGTGTGTTCTGAGCTGGCTGCTTTTCTGGGTAACCTTGTACGACTAATGAACCTGTTGAGCTGGCTGGAGGTATGGGAGCGCATGCAGACTGCAGCAGAGCAGGCAGAGCTGGTTGACTGGGCCTGTGATTTCCCTGTGGGGGGCTTCTGGGATGGCAGTAGTGCAGCTCCAACAACCTTATAGCTGGGCCTTCTCCTCCCTTCTGGGTGGGACAGTGTTGTGGTTCTCAGCCATGTGTCACCAAGGCTCAAGTGTGTGTGCTTGTGTGTGTCATTTCTATTGCTATAGGGTTATTATGGGATTTTAAGAACCTTTCTGTTATGAACGTACAGTATTTGCCACATTGGGCAAATAATGTAACAAATACATTAAAACGTCTTTAAAATGTGGTGAAATGTGGTGTCTTCATGTTTGATTTTGTGTTGTTTTCACTGTGTCTAACATAAACAACAATATTTCTGTCAGTCAGCTAGAGGATACTTTGCTGTCATTCAATTCAGTTGGATGGCTATTTTTATTGCACCCCTTGGATGCCTTCATTTTTCATTAAAAAAGCCTTTACAGCCTTGTTTGCTTCACTGCATTTTTCATTTACCATGTCTAATGCGTAATCTTTTTAATTTTGTCAATGAATTAGTAATACATTTTGAAATAAAAAATAAATACAACCTTCTGGTAAATACCACTAGCAGAGTTCATTAAGAGGGGCCAAGGTAGTTAGAGGGATAAAGACAATTTGCCTCTAGGGAATGGTTTTTATTATTGTCATTGCTTTTACCTTGTTTTCTGTTGTTTCTTATTTCGTTTTGTTTAATTTCATTTGTTTCCTTCATCCTTCATTTTTCAAATGTTTTTAACTGTAAAGCACATCAAGTTGCACATTGTGTAAGGTGCTATACAAATAAAGTTTATTATTATTATTATTCTGTATATAAAGTGTAATATGTACAGTATGTAGTACATTATAGCCTGAATGGCTTATACTGTTTTGCATGTAGGATCAAAGACTGCATTCTTCGCAAACTGTGTAGGCTTATTGCTGGAACAGAGGTGCGAATGTGTGAGGGTGTGTTGGTGGATCAAAGTGGTAACGAGCCATTATGGTGAGCTCGTTATGTAAGTGAAGTGTGCGCGGCATGCGATGTGATTCACTGCCTTCATGGAGCACCATTTTATGATGTTGGTCTGTCGGGTGCTGGCCTTCCACTACAAGACATTTGGGGACAGTCTGGGTAATCCACACGGCAGGTTATTGCTAGGCTGCGAATGTAAACATCTGAACAGGATATGTGATGGGCCCCGTCATCTGTGTCTTGCAGTGTGTTTACAGTTTACAGTACATGGCGGAAAAAAGGGAGGGTGATACAGTAAAATATAGAAAGACTGCTTTATTCAATGTAATCGAATGAGGAGAGAAGTTAAGAGTACTGTGACAACAGCCCATAATAGTGGAGACGGAAACAGGCATTAGTCAGTGGATGAATAAGTGCAGGTCCTGGTCCTAGCTGAAGGCATGTCTTCCTTCGTGAGATGACACAGATATATGCTGGCTTCTCCCAAGCTTATCCCCGCATGCCGCTAGCAAAGGAAGGGGGTTGGTGGCGGGGTGGGTGGTGTCATTAAGGATAGCTCACATACCGCTCCTGGAGAACCCGCGGGGACAGACGCACCTTGGCTGCCTTCTCACTGGGCTCAAACGCGGGGCAAGTCGCCTGGCTCCCAAAGCCTCACTAAGAGGTTGGGCTTACCCAAAACAACAGCTGTAATAGACGTTAATTGTAGCTAATGGCTTTGTGATTCTTTGTAATTGTGTTCATTTTCATGTAGTGCGCGTGTGTATTATCTGTGTGTGTGTGTGTGTGTGTGTGTGTGTGTGTGTGTGTGCGTGTGTTCTTGTGTGCATACATGTACTATACACAGACGCTCCTATCTACACAACACACACACACAGTACATATTGTACACAGATATTCAAATCCACTGTATAGACACTTACATGTACTGTATGCACACACATGTGGGCGTGTCTGTGCATGCATGCACGCACGCACACACACACACACACACACACACACACACTCACATGTATATTAATGGTCATACAGTGCATATATACAGTAGTGTGTTCATGGACATGCATGAGTTGTGTTCTAGGATTCATCTGTCTTAGTTTATTGACTGAACACAGTGGAAGCACTGCGGGGCAAGGTAATCCTCCACCTGCCAGAGCCTGTATTGACAGATATGTCAGCAAGCTGACCTGATGGCCAACCTCACGTTTCACAGTGGAAGATATGAGAGAGCGAGAGACAGAGAGAGAGCGAGAGAGAGAGCGAGAGAAAGACTGGTCTAAGGATTTATATTTCCATCGTTAAATCTCTCTTTTCTATTTCAGCAGGGAAAAAGAAAACATATTTTTAAATTTAGGAAAGTTCCATTAAGCAGAATATAGTACATGTTCAAATCATCTTTTAAAAATAATTTTGACCTACTATCAGAAGGTATCATTGAGGGGTGCTATCCTACTTCAACAGCCCATTCCACCTTCAGCTGCTTTGTTGTTATTTCAGGTTGTCTCCCTTGTTTACAATTCTGCAGAACTATATTAACATCACATTTTGACGTGCCCATAGTTTTCACAGGCCCACTAATCCTTGCTGAAATATGGAGGCTACCAGAAAAAAGCAGAAGGCTTCTACTGTACAAGGCATGGAGTGGCATAGCCTCCAGTTTGTTTTTAAATCTAATACGGAATTACTACCCCCTGCTGGTGGAACGAAGGCCTTAATGGTGGTTTTACGTGTTCTTGCTCTAAAACCTTTTAGCTTTATTGTGCTCAGGTCTATGTGTAGGAATTGGATTCGAGGAGCAGGATGCAATTTACTTCTAATGTAGGACATAATGACAATACTTGTTTTTCCGTTATTTTAAATTAGTAATGCGTCTGCTTTATTACCATCACTGAAGCCAGTGAAAGCTTTGAAGCCGTCGGGAAGTGAAGTTGAACCGAGAGGGACGGAGGGACACCATGTGAAATGTGTTCAATCATCCTGACAGACAGCTAGCCTGGCCCATTCCTCTGACATATTGGGCCCTATCACCATATCTGCGGTGCGAAGTGTCCAATTTCCCCCCGGTGATTTCAATCTGGGAGTAATGGAGCTCCCATTCATGAAGCGCCAGCCGATCAAATTGAGATGCAAGATTACAGCTAACGCCTGCTTTTAGGGAAGCAGCCCGTGACATAATGGATCCCTCTGTTGTTCCCCTGGCTTACCGTTAATCAAGGCTCACACATGCCCAACAACACAGATGCAAGAACGTGCACATAGACACGTACACGTCTTGTCTGTGAGTAAGTGCATATGCACGTGTGTGCATACACAGCCACACACTAACACGCACTTGTGTCTGTGCGTTATTCAGAATGTTAAGTCCTGAACGGTGAATAATAAGGAAATTAATTAGCCTCTAGAAGCCACTGAATAATGTATGTCAGATGGAGGAGTTAAATCAAGCGTCCAATCTGCCCCGGCCAAAAGATCTGGCGCAGAAGAACATTAGACGACATGGGAGATGAATGGGAATGGGGTTTTAATCTGGCATAAATCATTTTAAACACACAAACACTTTCATAAAGCATACATGGTGATGTAGGAGCAGCTGGCCAGAGCCCTCTTGTTTTAAACGGCGATGTTACCATGTGGCACCTGTTGTAAAGCTGACACTGTGTTTCTCTCTACATTGCTGTTAAACTGCCAAGCCTTTGTGATTGAGCTGTAGTTTTTTGCATTCCTGGTTTCCCCCCAGGTCATATTGGTTCTCCTCTGAGCCAAATGGAGTTGTTTCCTCAGCAAACTGGCTCTGTATATTTTCTTGCTAATGACTGGGATAAGCTAACAGAGGAATAAATAGCGTCATTAAGGGCCAGGAAACATCATGTGTCTCAAGGTTAATAACACTGTTAATTGACGAAATGGGAGAGGGATGAAATGCTTGGTGTCTCCATGAAGACATAGTTGCCTATGTGTGGGATACAGGGATATTGTCATGGTGCTCCTACCTGCTACAGTACATTAGAGGGATTCCTGCTTGCATTCCCACATGACCATGCAAGTGTAGGTTCAAACATACTATGATGGGAATGCAGTTAATTTTACAGCTGAAAGTGTAATAGAATGTATACCCAACTTCAACCCACTCTCACTCCACTGTAGTCCTATTCCATCCATTGCAATTGCAATGCTGTGACACCTATGTCAAACCAGATGAAAGTAGTATAAATCATAGCAAACAAAATAATCTGTCAGACATATTCACTGGAAGACCAAGGTGTACAGAGATATACCATCAGTAGAGACCAACACTCTACTACAAGAGGTGAACAAATGCAGTGATGTGTTTTTTTCTGTCCTATTAAACACTTATGGCGAACTCATTGCTAATATATTAACAGACTTATCCACCGATATCCATAATTTATTCAGCATCAAAAATTCAATCTGGCAGACTCTGTGCCATTATTCAGATGGGCTGGGAGGGAAAAGTAGCACATTTGAATAAATGAGGGATTTAACACGGCTTGTCGTTATTCCAAAACTCTTGATTTAAATTATTCAAATGTCAAATCAATCAAAAGACACAGAAGAGGGATGGAGCATGAGGGGAAGAGTTAGCGATGAGATACGGTGGGAACTATTTGACAATGAACAAAGCTTGATTTATTGTGTGATGTATGTTGAACTTTAAATCAGGCATTTTCTGCTGTAGATTAATTGACTGATTGATTGATAGATTGAATGATGTATTACATATTGGCATAAGCATCAGCAGGAGGTCATATCTGATAAATACTCTTTGTTGTCAATACACCCTAGGCCAGTGATGTGCATATTTACTGTGTTTCAATTGCCTTGCTTCCTCTGAAAACTAGCACCTCTTGGCAATACCTAACTCTGATTGGATATGGAAATGTGCGTTTCCGCAGGCCAGTAGTTTCTGCTGATGCTGTGAAACTCACAAGCAAGAGGACAGGACACACCCTCTGAAACACACACAAACACACAAAAACGTTCTCCATGTAACAGCATATGTAGTTTAGCCCAATACTGAAAACAGTGTAGCCGGCAATTTAAGTGGATGAAATGATGGTGGAGCGGTTCTGCCCATATGGCACTAGCAACATATTTTGTATTTATCAGAACATATTGGCCCAAAAGTGGAATCTTGTGCACTCCGTCTCCTACTGTATATGGATGTACTCTGTTAAAAAGAGTTCCACAGATATCTTCTTCTTTCTTCCTCCCCTTATGTTTAGATTTATTGATAGAAGGACATGGACAAATTGTAGAGGTAGTGTAATTGTATATTTACGCTAAAGTAAACCACACACACTTCAAACACCTTTAAATTAAGTACACAGGACAGCTTCTAACACAAAACAAGGGTGAATACAATAATTGACATTTTGTAATTTGAAGCTCCTAAAATGACACTTTTATGGTGCACTGCAGGTAGTAATTTTGATGCATCAGCAGTTCTAGTACTGGCTTTCTACACCTCAATGGCCTGGTTTAGGGTGACATAAAAGATGCTCCCTATAGCGCCATTTGGAATATAGTTTTTCGAGATATGCCTACACATTAACTTACTATATTGTACACTGCCAGGAAGATAATCTCAGTTTTACTTTATTGCTTAGGTGATGAAACTTCTAGCATTGTTGCTAATAGCTCACCTCTTACTTCTATTATTGTATTTTAAAAACAAGCTAATAAAACCAGCCCTGTAGAAAATGTGTCTGACCATTTTAGACAATAGTATGAGTATTCACCGATTAAGAAACCCACAGCAGAGCTTATGTTCCTGTAGTGTCTGGTATTTCTTCTGAGTTCTTCTCAGATACGTTTATCTATGTTGACCTAGCAGGGTTATAATGCAGATTGACAGACATGAATCAATAACTGCATTATTTTTATATGATACATATTGCTTAACATTTGACCTTGTGTATTTGGAAATGATTCATAACCCACATCACCTTCAGTTATAAACAACAGGAAGCTTTAGGCAATGTCATGCGATAATGTTTGTGGAAATCATGGCCGTAAAAGGACACTAGCAATTTGGAGAGTGAGTTCAAACCTCACAATTAGAAAATGTCCCTCATTACATTTAACTCAACAAGGACAAAAAGTATTTTGCAGTGTACTGTATCTGTATCAGGCAGCTCAAAGCACATAACACAAATGTGTCCTTATGGTTGCCTTATCTCACACCAACTTGTTTTTGTTTATTTTCTGATTAAATGAGATGTACAGTTTGATCAGTATTCTAATAATTTATAAGAATATTAATAACATCTTTATTAATGACAACCTTTAAAAACACCCTAGTGCATAATTTAAATAAAGTCCAGCGTATAAAACAAAAATAACCAAATAAAACAAACTAATGAAAACAGAGGACAATCATCAAAAGCAATAAAAACAATATCAGACATTTAATCAGAAATAATCGCTTTTGCTTGGTTAGACTGGTTATTGATTTTTGCCCCATTAATGTCTTGCTTTGAAAATCTTTTATCCTATGTTTGAAAACCAGCTGGTAACATAATGGAACTGGACATCAGGTCTTTAGTCATTTTTATTGTATTTATTTCTGAGACCAAGAACGTGACTCTTTTACAAGTGGAAGAACCTAGACATAACTGCAAGTCATGCTACAGATTGCTGCTATCAAAATGGATCATCCTCACTTCAACGATGTACTCTGTACTGTTGCAGTTTCTCATTACCTTTAACCTACTCTTACCACTTCAATTTGGCTAGCAGGAGAGGTGAGCGAGCACCACAATAAATAGTGCTGGCACTATTACTGTATACACCTGCTAACAGTAGCACTAGGAGAACTTAATTCTGACTTAGTGAAATGACCTTGACCTTTATATACATCTCTGTAGCTGCATGCTGCAGTTAATCTGTGCTCTTTTTTATCATTGTTTTCTTCTTTTGGGTAACACTTTTTTTTATATTGAAACTATAGAAACAAGGGAGCAGGGGTCACAATGAAGTGTAAGCAGCTATAAAACGTGCGAACCCTTTTGACCAATGGGATCCAGCTCTATGGGTTTCATTACATTTTTATATATTTTTGTATTTATTTTTTTATGTTGTAGTTCCAACTTGAAAAGGCAAGACGTGCATTAGCGTATCAAAATGCGTTCAATTTGGCAAACCACTAGCAAATTCTCAAAAACTCAATTAGCTAAATAGACAAGTTAAATTATACTTCTTTCTTTACAATTTTGGCAAAGATATGCCTACTACAAGTATGTAATTTAGCAGATAATTTTATCCACAGCAGTATAGTAAATACTGTACAATTACATTACTATTAGTATTGTCAGGGTTTATCTGTTCATTAATTATGGATTGTGCCTTGCATTTTGGTCAAAACCAAACTACCCTTGTTACAAGTATTAGTTTTGACACACACATATTTAGTTATCTTTATACTGATGTTGAATGATCATTGATTTCTGATGATGATTTATACTGGTGTTTTTTGACAAGGTCTATTAGTTATTAATAATGTTGTTTTCACATAGTGTGGGAAATATCAAAATCATCTGATGGTAGACTGCACTACTACTCAGAAGTCAATTCTAGATGTGATGACTAATGGAGCTGTATACTCAGAAAAGAGAGTGCTGTGAACAATCAAAGGTAAAGAGACGGGCCTTGGCGAGAGAAAAAACAGAAAAGGGTGTCCATGTGTGTGTTGCAAGTGCTCTCGACATGGAGTTTGGGGCTTGGAAGAAATGTTAGGCTAATTAAGTGCCTTGTAACTGGCAATTAACCTAGCTTACTAAACGGGGCTCCAGTTAAAGCGTTAGTTAAGTTCAACAGTGTATAAAACACCTCCTGCTCTCACCTTTCTCTCTCTTACTGATTGTCACCCAAACACACACCCCCACACACACACACACACTATAATGCACAATGTAATACACAAATAAAAGGCTAAATCACTACTGTTTCTTTTCCTCTGTTGCAGAACGGGGAAAGTGAATCCCAGCCAGCTATGGCTCCTGTAATGTGCTAACATAAGAAATCAATCAGACTCTCACTGTTCCTGCAGTCCCACAGTTCACATTGATTTATTGCAAATGTGTTAAAGATGAAAGAGGAAACACTTTTTAGCACTATAAGGCGGGTCTGTCAAGGGACTAGTGGACGATAAGATGAAAGAATTCAGTGGGCAGCGAGCAAAAAGGTGGCGTCTTGTGTTTTCATGACCTTTGCACTTATAGATACACTTGACCTTGGGGTCAACGCATTGTCTGTCATCTGCCGGGAAGGCAGAAAAAGTGATGATGTAGAGTTTTTATTAGATCAGCAGGGTGTTTTTGCTATACTTTATGCTGTGGTTTTCAGCCTTATATGTGACAACCTCTGTCAGGATACAGTGAGGTGGTCAGGGGTATAGACAAGGGTGTGTTTTAAAGTCTGACTTGAGAAAATTATAACAAGACTATACTTTTAATGCAATAGAAGGTATTTTGCTCTATACGGTCTCTTAATCTTTCACCATTATGGTAATGTCTCAGCCCCATCTATTAGAATACTCCAGATTTTTCTAATAAAACTCACGACTAGCTGTAGTCAGCGAGTGGTGCCGTGTTATGGTTGTTTGCCTGTGTTATTCACGCTCTGAGTCACTCTAAATAAATTGACTTTGAAAATCGTTTTTTACATGCCAAAACAATATCCACCTAATTATAATTCAGAATGATTTTATTATATTCACTCAAACTCTTGAAGTATATCTCTGGGCCTATTTCACCAACCATTCTGTTTTGCCACTGTATTTATTGAATCCAAGGACGGTAAAGCAAAATAAAGGGGTTATTATTCCTGTGACTTCAATCATTGCAGTGCAAAGTACCAAGCTAAAAAGCAAATGCTGCACTGAAGTATATTACTCTCAATAGAGGACTTTACACTCAAAGGACACATTTTCATGTTTTTTTTTCTTCATTTATATAAGTGTATCCACTATGTTTACCCATGTCCATACAGTATGGCCAGAGAGTGCTTGTGGCCATCTCTCTAGGGAAGATAGTCATAGGGTTACAGAGATTAAAGTGATAATGTACGATGCTAATCCCCTGCACTTTAAGAGGGCAAAGAGGGGAAACAGCCTCAAACTGCTGTACAACTGCCTGGGCATAGATGGGCTAGGGGGTGGGGTAGGGTGATATGGACATCAGTGTTAAGATGCCTCAGTGGCAACAGCTTATTGAGAATGATTATCCGCCATATGTGGCTTGTCACAATTAGAACTGGGCTGTGAGCAGGTCCATGGGTCAAACGCAAGAGCAGTTGTTGGAGGTTGGGTGGAGGGGTGGGGGGGGGGTAACAGGTTCTAGAACGGCAGCACTACACCATTTATTAAAGTAAAGGTCAGCATCCTTAATGCATTTGGCACGTGTCTCACAGTCATGCTACCCATTCTGTTCTCCTGAGCACATATTTTCATTAGAAATCTGATGCAGCTGTGGTGATATCGCATTGTTGAAACAGATACCTCTCAGTGACATTCCATGTCACGTTTAATGGGCTTTCAATTGCCCTTTCAATAATTCATCCCGCAAAATGAAAACCTCCAAACTAATAAAATTGAATTATTGTAATCACTACACTAAAGTCCTTGAATCACCTTTGATGCAAGGTATTATGGAAAGACATTGAGAATTCACAAATGTGAACTTGACAGTTATACATACTGTATATAAAAAAAGCCTTTGCAGTTTGTTCTCATGGCCAAATTGATCCATTAGGAAGCCAGACATTTTAACTCATCACTGTAGTTCTCCCACATGAATTGCATAGAGAATACTTCATTTCCCCTAAGGATGTGTTCACACTGCCTTATGCTGGGAAAAGCATTGACAAGGTGCAAAGTGGTTTGCCTGTTAGAGTAGAACTTGACCCATGATAAAATAGGAGTGAAAGAAGTTATAGACAAATATATCCAATTCTTTATTATCAAAACAGAGTTTACTTAATCCAACTACACTACAGTTGCTCATTAATCATTAATAAAAGGCATTAATAAAACATAATCCTAGATTACTAGGGTTTGTCAAAAGATTTAGTTAATTAATCTATATATTTGATATGATTATGTATGCCAGGGCTACACCAGTTACAGTATTTACAGTAATTGTCTCAAATTGTCACAACTTTCCAATATTGGAATCAATTCAGACCTAACACAACCCTAGCTGTTGCTTGTGCACGAGAGGCGCATGACAACAGCAGGCATGAGCATAAAAATAATCGCCATGAAAAATAATCGCCCAAACTGTCCATTGTCCATAACATTACCATTGTTAGAAATAATATAAGACCAAGTGAATATTGTGTAGCAACATGTGAGCCATGTGTGGCATCTGCAAAGAATGAACATAGCAGTTAACCAATAATGAATTTTGCAATAGGGTATGTATCATTTTTTATTGGGGCCAGTTCTTCTAGGTGCAGTTCCACCCGTTGCTATAAGACGTGGCTTCTTCAAGCCTAGTCTCAGCCTCATCCGTCCATTAGCACTATGTCACATAAGCAACTCTGTGCTGAACATCTGATACAGTTCATATACGTCTGATACTGTACATTTGCCCGTGTAAGCTAGGGGTAGAGGACATTTATATTCAGGACAAAATATGTGTATTGATTAACATAAAACATTTATTCCTACTCATTCATTTTTCATGCATGTACTGTAGGTAAGCCATGCTGTTTGCATGTATCACATGCATATATTCACTGTGCATACATATTATAAATATTTATATATTTAAAGGCTGGAAGTCCAGCCACTACTTGAATGCCCTATGTGTACTTCTACATTCAAAAATAAGGTATACAGCATAAACAACAACAAATACTGTATACTATATATATTGTTTTTGTAAAGTTTTTTTTTTGTTTTTGTTAGAGAAACTCTGCTCTAACAGAGCCTGTATTGTCATTGTTGTACTTCAGTATGCTGTATGTTTCAATCTTCCTGCTGAACCCACTGTTCAGTTGTATTAAAATTTTAAAGGCTCACATGGCACCGTGGTATCATTCATGCAGGAGCTGTAGAGTACTGTTACCACTGGGAACTATCCCTAGTTGAGAGATACATTATTTTTCTTTAAGTTATTCATGTTGATAATGTTAGTCACACTTGAAGGTGCTCTATGTAGTTTTGGCCAGCCATCTACAGTAATTCAAACTCCACATTCCAAGAAGTTAGGGGGCAGCATATCACCAGAATGTATTGTGTGTCCACCAGCTATGTAAGAAGTCAATACAATCACACCCCTCATCCTCGTAGCTCCACCTTGTAGCCTACACAGTATACATACACAGACATAGACTTGCAGTTGATCTGAATTTACAGGTACTCCGATGGAATGTGAAATTATTATCGAATGAAATAAATGTAGCTCTTTTAGACTCTAACAACCAGTGAAATAAGCCTGGTGACTGGTGACAGTCTATTCAGACGAGTAATTCCGTTATTGAGAAGAGTGTCACGTCCGTGAGTAGGGCATAGCAATTTCTCTCTCTCTCTCTCTCTCTCTCTCTCTCTCTCTCTCTCTCTCTCTCTCTCTTGCTCTTGCGGCAGGAGCCGGGGAGAGATGTCGCAACCTGTTCAACTTCCAATACGCCAGATCGTAAACAAGTTAGTTACCTGTCTAGAAGAAAGGTTCCAATATCTGCATCAAACGTCATTCCTAAACTGTGCAAGAGTCAACGCCAATGTTTTTTGCTTCTTTTTCAATATTTCCTTTGCTTTGCCGCTGGACGTGGTGTCTTGCTCGGTGGTGGTGGTCGCGGCAGTGGTGACAACTTTCCAAGATCTTCGGCCATTTCTGCGTTTTGGCTACTGTTCATTCAGTATCTTACGGGGATGAGGGGCAGTATTTATGTAGGACCGTACGTGATTGACAACAGGTGAGCATATGCCCTCACGGCAGCTTCTTCTTCGTCTATTCATGTTGTACCGAGGGTAGACTGGATGCTACAGTTATGGACTTCACCCCTTTGAATATTTTACTCTCAAAATATTACATCGATCACCTTTAAGTTACCATTCTCCTGAACTAATATGCAATTTGAAAAAAATAAATAAATAAGAAGTCTATCTAGTTTGTATAATTTGGATATTTTTGAATGTCACAACTTTGAAATCCCTGGTGAAGTGGCAAAACGGTATAGCTTTACCAGTTTCCAACACCCACAGTAGACTGCTGTCTTATTAATCCAAACTGTCAGATTTCATATAATAAGAGGTGCAGTGATCTTATCTGTGATGACATTTGTCAGGATGTGTTAACCATGATCACAGGGTGCACAGAGAAACACTGCCAGTGCATTTACAAAAGAGCCTGAATGGGCTCAGACAAGCAATTTAGGCTTAAAGACCAATTAAGCCGCATGCACTACTAACACCTATGGTCTATTAGATCGCCACCCATCGCTATTAGGTGACACTAGAACCCCTCTGGCATTCTGGGAAAATAATTACACTCCCTGCATCATAATTGCTGCCTTGGAAGACTTTCTTTCCGGTGTTAACAAAGACAGCTCTTACACTGACTGTCCATTACACCCCCCCCCCCACATCCCTTCCCTTCTCCTTGTCTATTGCTTGTCTATTGATGCTAATAAAGTACTTTAATCTGCTACGAGTATAACTACAGCACCACATTAAGACTTGCTCTTTTGATTTCATAGAATTCAGCAGTACAAGTATGCTTTCAGTATCTTTTCAGTGCAGCCTTATTTAGTTAACTCATTCTTGCAGCTCCGTGTCTGAAACATTTCATTCAGATACCTTCACTAAACCGGTCTTGTTTATTCCTCTGCCATTTAACAATATTTACTTGGATATGGGTTCCTAAACTGCTGTTTTACACAACAATCCAGGCCTTTTCACACAGAATGCTTTTTGACCTCTAAATTATTAAATAACTTTGGAATTTCTGAATATTTTGCATTTTTGTTGTCGGTTGTCCAACAAAAATCCTTTCCTGGGACCTATTTTATGAGGTTCTGCAGAAAATAAGCAGGAGAAAGACCAAGCTATATATATATGTTATGTAGGCTTTGGTAATTAGTATACTACTGTACTGTATATGGATGAAATACAGACCACAATATATAGGCCACAGTATACAGGCCACAGTTTAAAGGTCTAGGTTCTGGTATTGGCCAGCAGGCTCTGATGATGATGCCTGTTAATTCTAGCAGCCTTCCTCTTCCCACCTGATAAATTTGGAAGTTGAGTTATGAAAAGCGGTCAAGCTTCCCACTCCCAATATAGAAATAACTGTAGTCTGACACTTTCCTGTTTCCACTATTGGAAGGGAATATTTTCAAAACCCCTCGGTCATTGTGTATTGTAAATATTTCAGGATAGTGTGAAAAGTTGTGGGTTGTGTGTACATATGCTCTGATGTACAATAGAAATACATGTATTTCCATTAACTTAGATCAGAGCGTGGTTGTAGAGTCAATGGCAAATTGATAGGACAGTACAGAAAAAGGGAATCATCATTATACGGCTCCAGTTGAATAAACATCACAACTCGTGTCTCTCTGTTCATCTGTTTGTTTGTTATTCCTGGCTTGTGACTGTTGTTAAGTGACCACTAAGCACTCATAACTGGGTATATTTATTCAGTCATTCTGTGTTTATTCTGTGTGTTCATCTGCATGATATTTTCTTTGACGGTGTCTTATCCACTCAAGGAAAAGTGACAGTAGTGGCAGTTGTGTTTACCAAGCATCCTGAGAGCTGGCGACAGAGATGGCAACACTTGCTCAGCTGTTTTCCAGAGCTTGAAGATTCAAACTATTGACTTGGGTTGATGTTTTTCTAGAAGAAACTGTTCATCTGTCCCCTCCATCTGTCTTCATGGCCATCATCTCTCTCTGTGAGAAGGACTATTGGTCTTGGCATTATACTGTAAGTCACTGTAAGTCATTCTAACTGAACCAGCATTTAACCCTCGTGATGTCCTTAAAAATATCCACCCGGCGGCGCCATCTGATTGTGTATGATTTTGTGGATTTTTTTAAATTGCCATTGCTGTGTGTATTTATTTCTTTATTCATTTTTTCGTTATGTTTTTTCATGCCTTTTAACCCTCCTATTGTCCTCGGGTTTCAAACACACCTTGTTGTGCCAGCAGTGCACATCATATGTGTGTGTAAGCTGCAGAATTAGGTTTAGCGCCTTCTATCTGCCACAAAGACCTAGTGATTGGGGTCATTTTGATCCAAAGGACATAACAAGGGCTATGGAATTGTTATTGCTTTGCCACTTCTATTGTAGCATAAACCTTTCGTTCCACAATTTGCAGTTGATTCATTTACACTGAGACCTGTTCGCACATCTGACAGAGCATCTGTAGTATTACAAACACTTTCTTGGTGTTAATGTGTGTTCAAACCTCAGACAGTATCAGACAAAGTGTTCTATTATTAGATACATATGAATACCCATAAAGTGTTCTTCTGGTAATTGTTAGACTTTAGCTATGAAAACTGCAGTTATAATAAGGCAGTTATAGGATTTCGTATTGATTACAGTAAATATTATTATCTGGCTGTAGAAGGAAATAAAGGGTTCACTGTGTGCTTATTGCAGCCGTTTATCGCTGTTTACCAAAATAAACCTTGACTTTAACAGAACACAGTTACAGTAGAGCAGTTTTCCATGGTCTATGATGTGCACTGACCTGCAGTTATAGCAGCCATACTGTACCGCTGTGCAAGTATGTGCTGAGATGAGTAAATGCACCATTGACGTTTCCTGTGTTCCTTTCTCTATTGCGCTTCACCTGCCAAGCATACAGAGGCCGGATATTGCGCTCGCTAGGTGTGGATACTATCAATTATATCCTTGTGTGGGTGATAATACAGTTTGGATGCCAAGTTGAGTTCACTGAGAAGCCAAAGACCTTTAAGGACAAACCCCAAGGCAGAGCATTCCCCCCCCCCTCCATGCGCACACACACACACATACACACACACACACGCGCGCGCACACACACACACACGTGCACTCGCAGGGAGACCATGACCTCACAGCTTAGTGAGCAGGGTATATTCAGTCACATTGCCTGGAATGCGCGGAAAGGCGCATACATGTAATGATGGATGCACGTGCACGCAGGAATCTCTCACGCACGCACGCACGCACGCACGCACGCACAAATCCCTGACTCCGGGGATGAGTTATAGGCGTAAGTCGGCGAGCAAGGCAGCGTCGCCAGGTTCAGCCGGCACGGTTCCATACCACGCATGCATTATTTATGAGCGTTATTGCGTCTCGCCCCTGATGTATGAAAATGTGTACGTTGGTGGCGTCCGGGGGAGGTGTGCTCCACTCCTTCGGTTATCCACCATGCCCCGCCCGTAGCTGCAGCTGTGTCCTACTGCAATACTGCACGGCGTGCCATGAGGGGTGCTGTCCTTTGTCACTACAGTCACAAGTGTGTGTGTGTGTAGTGGAGGCCGGGGGCTGCCAAAATAAAGTGTGTATACATGCACACGCACACACACCTTAGGAGTCCAAATGTGAGATGTACTTAAAGATAATTATTTTGATAATCCCCACGGCAAGGGAAACTGTAATTGCTGCCTTTCTATTCTATAACATGAAATCAATGTGTTTTAATGTGTCTATATGTAGGTGTGTGTGTGCGTGTGTGTGTTGAATCTGCCACATCACACTGGCCATTCTCTTCTGAAGGGTCACTGTGGTACAATAAAAGTGTTTTTCTTGTCACAGAAGTGCTGCTACTGCATTTATATTCCGCCATTTAAAGCCCAGCCGTGTGTGTGTGCGCGCGTGTGCTTGTCATCATGCGAGAACCCTTTCGGTATGTCTGGAGATACAAGCTTGCGGGTATAAAATGTGGCACTGCTGCTGCAGGCGCTGAGACATTCCTGGGTACAAAACAAGCTAACGTGAGGATCACCATGGTAAATGAGGGTGGACTGGGGCCGGTGGTGTCCACAGAGGAAGGGGATACGTGACCAGCACGGGCAACCACACGGAGATGAAAGCCCCTTTTGTATGCCCCCACGCACGCCGCCCCCCCCCGCCCCGCCATTCTAACCTCACACTCTCAATCCTGCCCATTTTGCTCTCACACTGGACTGAATGGGTGAATGAGTGGCCGCAATGTCGGTTTTTGCATCCCTGTGTGTGTGTGCGCGCGCGTGTGTGTGTGTAAATTGTGTGGGGGTGGGGGTCTGTGTGTGGCCATTTCAGAGGGAGCTCCAAGGACACCCAGTGGAGGGTGTAGTGGGTGATTTGTCTCCTAGGATTGAACTCATCTCCCGCGCTTCACCACTGTGCCCCCGCACACCTCCCTTTACATGTTCATGCTGTTTTAAAGTGTGAAGGCACTTCTCGACACCCTCCACTTCTCATCCATGCTGGAGGCTGGTAGCACTTGTGTCTCTGTATGTGATGATATACAGTATCGTCACATACACAGACGTATGTTTTCCAGCAAATAAACCTGCGTACAAATGTTTGTCATGTTCTGGACATTGCTGGCATATTATTGAGGGCGTATGAGTATTGTGGGTACACTATTGCATCACCCTGCCTCCCAGTGGCCAGCATTCTTACTGTACACACTAGAACAGACATTTAAGCAGCCTGTTGCTGTTGCTTTAATCTCGCAGAGCCAGCCTTTACTTGCTTAAAGTCTGAGACAGCGCTGGCAAACAAGATCCGCCTACTTGACAGGAGAGGTATTTGATGACCAACTACAAAAATCAATGACCATATCATACGTTAAACTTATACTCAGGTATTTGTTATGAAACTTAACGACATGAGTCTGGCTGTTTGCAGGCCTTGCATCTTGCATTAAATAAGCATGGTTACTGCTTAAAATAAATGTAAAGTTACGTTTGCAAATAAAGCACTGTACAAGGGTTGTGCCAGAATTACGTATACAAACTTGTGAGTGACATTTCTAACAGCAAATGAAAATCTGCTACCCAATTCATGATCCTGCTGATCCTGCACAGAAGCAACTCAGTATGAGTTGCTTCTGTGACATACTGAGAATACTGTTGCTTTAGCTGTTTATTGAATGTTAACTAATACAAAAACAGCAACAGAGGTCTATATTTAAAATAACTACGGTATATATGTAGCAGTTTCATGATACATAGCAAGAGAGAGCAAGCAACAGCTGTTTAATGGGTTTCTCCATGTAGTACTGCAGGTGTCTCAGCTGACTCAATCTGCTCAAACATGTCTTTAGGCTCATTTATTTTCCTTTGTCCAGAGGGCAGCAAAGATAAGGTGTAGGGAGAACATTTATAGCTTACCTCTGAAATCACCAATCACAGGGCCGAAACTATAGAGATCCCCTGAATATATAACCCAAATACTGTAAAGATTATGGGCTATACTTATTGCCTATTGTCCCACGAGCAGAAATTAACAAATCAATAAACACCGCTACAAAAATATGAAGGACTGAATTAGCATATAAATCATTACATCCCAAATGCTCAAAGAACGGCTTGTCACCAAAGATGTCAGATAGCGTCTCATGTACTTGAGTGCCCCGTTGCCTGTAGAATTGTTATTTTTTGGTGCCAACTGCTGAGTAATACAGAGCCATCAACCGTTCAGCAGAGCCATCAGCCGTCAACAGTTGTGGGAATACTTCCTTTTGAAGTCAATAAAAGCTGCTCTGCTAGCCATCACATCCACAATGGCAGCGTCCAAAAAAAAAAAGAAAAATTCAATTCGCGGCAGCAGCATGTGCATTCATTGTGTGTCCACTATACAGTAGATGTTGGCAATCTCCAATAATATTGCATCATGTTCACAAGTCAGCAAACAGCACTGTTGGGGCAACAATGCATTTTAATGAGGTTTTATCAAAAAGTAGACCTACAGCCCCCTGAATGAATGGATGAATGAATGAATGAATTTTATCAAAGTAAACAGAAATCCTTCAGGAGTTTTAATCGAAAATGACAAATGAAGCACCCTCCTTTATCCTTTTTTTTGTTTTTTCCCCACCTAGCAGCTTTGCTTTGGACCTCCTTCCTTTCAGAAACCTGTCAGATTTGGCCATTGTGTGAGTCCCGCTAAATGATTAATAAGCCCACAAGTGTGTGCAAAGCCTTTTCCACCCCATCAGCTTAGGGAGCTGTAAGCTTAAGCAAACCTCACTGTGGTCTGATACGCACATGTGCGCGCACACGGGTACACACACACACACACACCCACACGCATACAGGTATAATCTTTATTGAAGTGTGGCAAATGGTTCATGATGGTTAGTGGTTCTTGTACTATTCATCCCAAGTGAGTGTAACAAAAACATTTCTGGACTTTCTTTTATTATTACAGTCTTAGGTTTGTAATACTGTTTGGTTTGAGGGCATCAATATACTGGCCTATACACATGCAGCCATTGGCAAACACACGCTTCCTTTTCATTCAGTCACAGCAGTGCACAGGCGGTGGCGCTAGGCGAGCGCTAACTGTCTTCTCGATGTGCCTCATCAGTGCCCAAGGTCCAACCAATAAAAACAGTACAAATATTCTATTAAGTGTAAATCCTTTTCGCTGGTGGAGCTTGTGGAGACAGATTAGGACTAGACAAACAACACCAAGTCAGTCACGCTGGGCTCACCGCCAACACCGAGCTTTACACTTATTTGTGGGTCTTCTGCGTGTGTTTCAGTGCGTGCGCGCGCGCGCGTGTGTGTGTGTGTGTAGAAGCAGCGAAAACGGTGTTAGCATTAGCAGGCAGGGGGATGATCGGACTAAAGCCGTGATACGTGATGCTCATTGTAATGGGGAGACGGCGTCTTAGGCAAGGGAGGTGGATGCAGCTGCAAAAGGCAACCGTTTATACTGTGTGTGTGTGTGTGTGTGTGTGTGTGTGTATTAGCCTTTCCATACCTGCCTGGCTGTGCCAGCTCTGCCTTATTTCTTTTAATTGTGGAAGCATTACACACACGCCCACACACACACACACACGCGCGCGCGTTCGTGCGCACCAGCACGTCTTTTCCATACGAAAGACTTTTTTAACCGGTGTGGATACACGCGCGGGTTCCTTGTCGGTTTGTTTAGCCCCCGTACCTGCAAAGTCTGTGTTTATTTAGCAATGCTAGCGCAGTGGCGTCTCTGTGTAGTGCGGGCGCAGACAGCTGCACTGTTTTAGTCAGAACAGACATGGATTTCTATCGCTGGCCCCAAGGCTGCTCGTTAGAATTCAACACACCTCTCCTGAATCTCCCTCTATCTCGTTCTCATCTCCCCCCACCCCTTCCTTTCTCCCTCCCTCCCTCTCTCCCTCCCTTCCCATCTCTGTTTTTCCTCTCCCGCTCTATCGCTGCTGTCTCATACACTGGGAGAGAGTGTGCTTAGGGCAAAGGGGTGAAGCACTGGTCAGCCATCATAACAGCAAACATGCATGGGCAACATTTTGGCGCTGCCCAACGCGCCACGCAAGGTGAACCGCCAGTCGTGCGCCGCCAACACTGGGTCGTGTTCCTGCTGCCACGTTGCAGTGATAGTGTGCCCTGTAAAACGCACGCAGGCACAAGTAGATGTCAGGAGTGACTAAGCACATCAACAGAAATCATCCCCATTCCTTAATTGCTGCCGGTCGCTTTTGACGGACGGCGTCTTATCTAAAGTAGTAAAGTAGTAGATTGTTTTGCTTCGAGTGGGCTCTACTGTAGTCCCAGACTAATTGAGCAATTCCATTTTGGGAGAGGCGGTCATAAAAGGTCATGGAAAATATGCACTCACCCAGTGCAGATAGAAAGGCCCCTATGTCATAATTACCCTGCTTTTATCTGTGCCACAGTTACTGTAGTGCACTCTCACGAACAAACACACACACTGCTGCGATGTGTGGACACATTCAACTTGTTATTTTTTCACTTATAGTTTGCTGGCAGAGGAAGCTTATTGTTTTGGGAGTGTATTGAAAGCTCTGGATAAAACCCAGCTGTCATAACCTGTTGAAAAATATCTCAGAGATGTAAAGACTATGGCTCATATGTACTGCCAATGCCCAGCCTTCTGTCTGGGTGGCTGACACTTGGTTTACTGTTTACTAAACGAATGATGGTATCATTCATCTAGACATCTACCTTCATTTCAAAATAACATTCTAACACATTTTAACACATTTTTGCATGTTTGACTATGTAGGCCCATGTTTGACTGTGTAGGCCCATGTTTGACTGTGTAGGCCCATGTTTTACTGTGTAGGCCCATGTTTGACTGTGTAGGCCCATGTTTTACTGTGTCATTGCGTATGCGTGTCCGTTAAAGAGTGTGGGCGTATTGTCTTGCATGCGCGCGTCACAATTCACCGATGCTCATGTGCGAGAAACAAACGCCAACACCAACTGGTGGCCATGTTTGTTTGTTCCTTGCAGACGTTCTGTGAGTGTGTGCCCAGCTCCTCCCAGCTCAAACACCGCTGGTCAGACTCAGAGCCTGCTCGAGAAACATCGCCCAAGGTAAGGGTAGGCCACATAAACACGCTGTGGACATGTTATATAGGCGTAGGCGTTCCCGTCCAATCGAAATTCTGGCAGTCACATTTACCTCCAGCTAATCAGGAAGGCAGAATGCAACTGTTGAAAGTGAAGATGTCATTTTTTATGGGGACATTTTTTTCTTTCTATTTTGTAGTTGCGGTTTAGTTGCTGGTTGAAACCCAGCACATACGCTGGAAAAAATACTATCCTCCTGAGTTGAGCTTCCTGGAAGAAACATCAGAGAGTGAATCAAGCCTATGCCTCGTTTATAAAAAAAAAAGTGTACACACAATCTTTTGTGTTTTATCTTATTTCTTTTCATGTTTATATACTCCCATACACATACATTACAGTATGTATCTCTCTATATACAGTACAGTATATAGCATATTCCAGAACCATTTCCTGATGAGAAAAATAACACAACATTAACACAAACTAAGATATGAATAGCAGTATCTCACCTGCATACGAGATTAGGTGTTGCTGATGATTCTCATCACAATCTGCTGCCTTGTTGCTTTGGTGACAGCGCTGTGCAGGATTAGCACGTATTACGCATCGCAGTGTGCCAGTGATGCAGTGGCACAGTCTCGACTCAAGGACCCAAACACACAAGCATTAGCTGGGATTAAGACCCCTGGAATCCTTAACGCTGTTAGCAGTGCGATCGTGGCTATGGGTGGAGGAGAATAGCATAATGGAAAAGTGGGAGAGGGCGCGTGTTGAATGCTGATTGGGGTCTGCCTCAACTTCTACGGTCTGAGGGAATGGCTGCGGATTTAGTTTGATCTGTCTGAGGAATCAGAATGTGTGTGTGTGTGTGGGCGCACTAGATGTTGAGTACTGTATGGAGATGTTGAGTGCAAAGTATGTATTTGTGTATTTTTGCATTGCATCAGCATTGATTCTTTGATTTGTGTGTTTGTGGGTATTTGTGTTTCTGTGTGTCAGACTACTGATGGGCTCCTGCAGCTTTCATGCATTTTTAATGAGCATCATTTACATAGGAAGATCTGCGTGTCCGTCTGTGTGCATGTGTCTGTGTGCGTGTGTGTGTCCTGGCCAGTCAAACGCAACGATGAGGCGTGCATACATAAAGACAGCCCAGCTTATAATTACTGGACACTTGCAAAGATGACATTATAAGTCATGTGCATTCTATCTAAGGAGGGAGAGAGATACATCATAATATGTATCACTTTCCATGCTTGGCTGTGAAAGGGGATCCTGTTTATTACAGTACTATTATTATTTAGATTATTTATTTTACATAATTAATCACTGCTATACAGATATAAACACACTAGCCATTAAAGTCTCTCTGTGGTTAGGTCTACATTAGTATCAGGCTCTTCTTTTCTTAAACCTCGTGATGTCCTCTGGGTCAGAATGACCCAAATCACTATCTCTTTGTGGCAGATAGAAGGCGCTAAACCTAATTC
>JAODUG010031544.1:0-18857 GCA_027564795.1 Aphredoderus sayanus
CTCTCTCTCTCTCTCTCTCTCTCTCTCTCTCTCTCTCTCTCTCTCTCTCTCTCTCTCTCTCTCTCTCTCTGTGTGTGCGCATGCTTGTGTGTGTGCTGTGGTTCTATCATAACGCTGCATGTTTGTCTGTGGAGTGTGAGGTCAAGGCTTTGGTGTTGACTCAGGCAGAAGATAAGACAATGATAATATTATATTTAAGGTCCAAGGAGAGTCTATGCCTTCAAGCAAACAGTGAAGCCATCAGCTAGCTCAATATTCTTTGTACTGTGTTACTCATTTGAATCCATTTTCACTGCTGTATGACATTCACCAGTTTAGTTCAATGTTTTTTCTACAGGAATGTAGAAGTAAAAGAATGTACAACAACAGTTTTAAACACCAGTAACCTGATAGTGATGATGGATGGACCTAAGAAAGACAGAAATAAAATATGAAAGATGATATTGTCCAACGTTTTCTCTTTGGATCAAAACAGTATCTTCCAAATGACCAAATTGTGTAACTATAACTTCAAGTTTTATTTCTGAATGTCTTTTGGAAATTATTCTTGTCCAACTGGAGGTTGAGGTTGGAGGTTATGTGTTAAATAGTGAGTGCCCTTTCCCCTCTTGTCAAAATGACCCAGTGCGCTACCATTCTGTGTCAGCAGAAGGCGCCAGCCACAACACGGACATATGACGTTGGCGCCATCTGCTGGTAGTGTGTTTGAAACCCAAGGACAGCGGGAGGGTTGAAGAATTTAAATTGGCTTCAGGGCTTTACCATCAAACACGGCTCAATTGGGAGCCAACATAGCAATGAAGGATAGTCTTCCCTCCCCTCTCCATCTCTCACACTGTTGTCCATCTCCCCAGGTGCGTTCATCGTCTGCTGGACACCAGGCCTGGTGCTGCTCCTCCTCGATGTGTTCTGCTCCAGCTGCAGTGTCCTCACCTACGAGAAGTTCTTCCTGCTCCTTGCCGAGTTCAACTCGGCCATGAACCCCATCATCTACTCCTATCGCGACAAGGAGATGAGCGCCACCTTCAGGCAGATCCTGTGCTGCCAGCGGCAGGAGAACGTCAACGGCACGACAGCCGAGGGCTCGGACCGCTCGGCGTCGTCCGTCAACCACACGGTGTTGACCGGCGCCACGCACCATCACCATCACAACGAGCACTCGGTGGTGTAAAGGGGCGGACCATGTAGAGATTACACCAGGTGGTCGGCAGGTTTAATCTCTATGGAGAGGACCAGCAGAGGGTCGTCGATGGGAAGGATAGGTGGTCATGAAACCACGAAATGGAGATACATAGAAGAAGGAAAAGGCTATGAGTGGATCATGAACTATGGACTACTACTACTAGAATGCGACCTCCATTTTGAAGGTTGTGGGCGACAGATTGTGGAGATTATAAAGACTGAGATGAAGACCAAAAAGAACACGAGGCAGAGATGGCAAGGATGATGAATTGTAGAAGATGAAATGGTTGAATATATTTCATCTCCATGCAGAGACAAGAAATGGGTAGAGTCTCACCATTAAGGAACTGCGGTTGGCTGCTTAGTATTGTGGTTTATTATTAGGCTTGGCATCAATCCATTTATTGATAAGAACAATATCCAGATGATTTTTAGATTGAAATGCTCTCTTTACAATAAGAACAATGGAAATAATTGCAAAATTACACAGCTTCAAACAAACCTTCAAACCTCTATGTACCCTGCAATAGAGGAGGGTCCAGGCCTTGCCATCATTTTTTATAGATAAATGTGAGAGAGCTAGAACAAGTGGGCCAGTTCATGTAGAGCCCATTTATATGAACAGGTCTATGTTAAATATACAAATATATGTATATATGTTGAAAATACAAACCTGGCTTTGATAAAAATATTTACTTGCAATATCATCTGAATGGTGCAGGTCTGCGTTTGATCTAAAATATCAAAACATGACTTAATGCATCAGATGCAGTACAGGTAAAATGTGAATGTAAAAAATGACGCCACAGATTAGTGCAATTGACAACACCTTCTCAATTGTACAGTACAGTACAGTATATTTAACAACTTGCCCAGCTGTATGTTCCTTAAAATACCAACCATAACCAGACCCCATTTCTAACCACATACACCTTCTGAGTCAGCAAATGTGGTTTTGCAAAAGAAATGGAATAACAATTGTGGAATAGAACACCAATACAGCAGCGCCTCAAACAGTTCAATATCACAACATAACAATCGATAATGGATATATTGACATTTTTTGACATCCCTATTTATTAAGTGCTGTTATTGGCAACACTGGCATTAACTATTTAAAGTGTAATCTTGAGAATGTAAAGCCAGTATAATTCATCGCCTTTAATTTTTGAAATACGTTTTCCTGGGATCCATATTTACACAAAAGAAAAAAAGACAACTCTTGTAACGGTGCAGGTTAATCATTCAAATTGCATCACTTTTAGTTTAGGATGTTTACACATAGTGTAACATAATTTAAACTCTGGAAATACTGGAACAATAAAAGCAGTCCCTTCTTCTATTTATGACATAAGTGGGACTTTCCACAAATCCGACAGTACTGTGATCCATTATGGCCACAATCCCATTGTTTGAGAAACTGGACCCACCCTTGATTATCCTTAAATGTCAAATTATGAGGTCACTTAATGTTTTGGAGAACTTACAACAAAGTGTGTTATGTATTCTGTGAAACCTTCCCAATATACTTCTGCATACCTCATATTTTAATGAAGGATTAGGGACCAGCAGGGACATTAAAATGGTTCATCCCCTCTAATAAATGTATAAGGTGTGTTCCATAGATGTACCATAGTTGTTACCAAAATTGGTAGGTGGAAGATGTGTTCTTTAGCAACAAAAATACATGTTGGTGTATTTAGTCACCTTCCTAAAAACAAGTGGTGAGAACCGCCAAACTTCAGATAAATAACAACTGGTAGTCTGTTGTTGGTATAGAAATGTCTTTCTACCCAACTACATTAATGTTGGTGTATAAACAGCATATTAGTGGGTATAAAAATGCTGTATATATACAGTAAACAGTTGAATTGTGTCATTATGGGCCAATTTAAAGTTCAGTTGGGGTTAATAGACCTCTAAAACAATATTAAGAGTGAGAGTCTCTAGAAATGGCATTCCACTGTAGCCTTACGTTTAGCCTGCTAGCACGATGCACGGATTATCCTGCTTGGAAGCATAACTGATACGTTAAGCATACTGCTAAGCAGTACTATAATACCTGTCCTACATTTCAGGAAGAGACTGGATTAGACCAATCAAATTGCTAGATAAATGCAAACACGTGCTTTATTTTCCCAGAGCGTTCCTGTAAATTAGAGACATTTTTTTTATTTTATTTTTTGATGTGAAAGTATTTTTTGGTGATATGAAGTATTGTAAATAGACATATTTGTCAATATTATCATATAGCTGGTTGTGTTCAACCAATAATGTTTATAAATAATCCTCCATTATGTATTTCGTCACATACTGTATTCATTTAAAGACATGCCTGTGCCAACACATCCATTAATGATGAGCAACAGTTCAACCTTGTTAAGTAAAGGAACGTTTATTTACTTTTTTTCTGAGAGCCACACAACACATCCAAAGGCTTTTATATAAAAAGCAGCATTTGCATTTAAAAGTGCCTTGCTTGTCACTGTATTAGCCATACTTCTTGAAGGAGACAACTATGATCATTTTTATCTGGCAAGCAACCATCACAATCACAAGCCTGCATCACACTCTTACTGTATAATATTGTACTATACTGTAACCAATGGCTATGATTCCAATTTTAGTCACTGTAGCCAAAGCAGTATTGATTCAGGTTATGTAGTAAACCAGCTAAACTATAAAAGTTATTATGTTTTTCTTCACTGTATGTCAGTCTTTGTACACCAGTGTAAGTATATGTGTATAGTAATGTATGTATATAAAATATATTATTCAGAGTTAATCAGCAGAAAGAAAATGTTTTGTTTGTGTGTTTGTAAAGTTAAATGTGTAATACTCCAAATGTACTGTAAGATTGTGTTGTTGGTTTTTGTGTTACAATGATATGGAGAATTCAGTGAAGTGACTGTAATTATTGGCTCTCTTTAAAACAGTATTACTGGAGCTGGTAGCATGTGTGTGGCGCTAAACTAAATGTTTATGTGTGCAGTACCTTTTCAATTACCTTCACGAAAGTGCTGGGTTTCAACAAAAACACAGACACTAACACCATATATTTTTTGAATGACTTAAAGTGTTACAAAGTTCAATGTCGGCAGAGATATTTCACTTTTTTAGGAAAGGACAGTGCATTTATTTGACAAACGCTTTTGTCCAAAGCGGCTACAGTAGGTACAGTTAGAATTATGGAGCAGGTCAGGGTATTGCATCTTGCTCAAGGATGCTTTTAGGCTGGGCACACAGAGGCTCAGACCCATAACCTTATGGGTGGGAGTTGCCCCCTAAACTATAGACCATCCTGAAAACAAAACACATTTCTATAAAAGTGAAATATGTTCTTTAAGCTTCAACCTTTACTCTGATTTAACAAACTTATTTGACATGAGTTAATGTGATATATATATATATATACTGTACAGGTCAATATCAGTGTATGTCCTGCAAAAAACAAAGTGCTGACATCCCAATAAAAAAAACTAAGAAATACAGTGTCTTCATAATATGCTTTCCTTCTTGTCTTTTAATAATAATTAATTAGAATTATTGTAATAGAAAATATTTTTTTATTTAATCTACTAGCATTTTAATTCATGATTTTACATTGAGCTGCATTTAAAAGACAATAATTCAGGTATAATATTAGACTATTACTATGCAGTATATTATTCAGGAAACATAATGGTGTTTATTTATAAGTATAGTTTGGTCTAACAATCACCAGGCTGTTGCTGTCAGACACTGGACTGGATTGTTGTCTGGACCCTGTGTATCTTGACAAAGGTCTTTAACCCAAATGTCACCAGTCTGTATTTATATATCACTTCCTAACAGAGGGAAGTATGCAAGATAAGTTTCCATACTACTCTGACATATGGTCAGTGGTATAAAAAGCTGCCTCAGAAATTGCATTGGAAAGAGGGCTGCTTTATGATGTTATAATTTGTGCGATACAAATATTAGTAGTAGCTAACCCAGGAATTATATGCAAATATGTATTTACCATAATATAATGATATAAGCGGAAATAAAACAATAGCTATTATTTACTGTAAACACACTAACAAAATATGCAATATACATTTTCAGGACAGTGGGGGGTGTGGCCGTGTACAGTTGATTGACACTTTCTGATGAACCTTTAGCATTACCACCCTACTGTACTATACGTTTGATTGTCATTTCGTTTGGAAAATGGAAACTTGGAAAATAGTTTTGTTGTGAAACTGTAAAGTACAGTAGAGCATTGCACCATGAAACTAGGTCATATGGGTGACATTTTTTAAATGTTAATAAGGAATGAGGAAACAGCTTGTTGCTTGGCCTGCAATGCCTTGCAAATGACACTGATAAAGGAGCTCTTAGAGCAATATTTTCACAGATAAGAAAGTATGTATGTAGTGTGTGTGTGTGTGTGTGTGTGTGTGTGTGTGTGTGTGTGTGGATGCTAGGGGTCTGTGTGTGTTTATGTGCACTCTGCTTATTGTTCCATAGCCCTGGTCTGAGGTTGACTGATATATGTCTAACTACTGTCCTTCACTCGTATGCCGTATACTCAGAGCCAGCGCTGCTCTGGACACACAGGAAGTGGCTCTGTGCTGAAAGTGCGTGAGCATGGCTGTGACGTCAGCACACACGCTTTCCTCAGTTCTCAGACTGGCCTGTTGACGGACGCATATGTCCCCGCTGTGTGGGACAAACAGACTATAGCCAAGTCTAGAGTCACAAGTCACAACGCAAAGCATGCTGGGATACGGTCCACCATGACCCTCAAGAGGGATGGGCTGATAAACATGGATGAAACAATGGAAACACAAGGATGAATGGATGTCAGTGGAATGGAGACAGGTGGAGGAGGAGGTGGCAGACAGAGAGGAGGTGTAATTGGGAGGAGCAGACAGAAGCATAGTATACACAAACAAATACACATTTTTGTAATACAAAAAATAAGCATAAACATCATGAACAACATTCACTGTAGAAACCCCTGTGTGTTCAGCTGTAGTACTGCAATGCC
The DNA here is from genome assembly GCA_027564795.1 of Aphredoderus sayanus. Taxonomy (NCBI): domain Eukaryota; kingdom Metazoa; phylum Chordata; class Actinopteri; order Percopsiformes; family Aphredoderidae; genus Aphredoderus; species Aphredoderus sayanus. Next base: position 6,200 of record JAODUG010031544.1, read on the forward strand.
CATGTCTTGCTGTCTGTAAATTGACTCTGAGTACTCTATGTATGTCTCTGTGTGTGTGTGTGTGTGCGTGCGTGCATGATTTTGTGTGCATTTATTTATTTATTTATTATTTATTTATGTATTTGTGTTTGTTTTTTCGTGCCTTTTAACCCTCAGGTTTCAAACACACACCTTGTTGTGCCAGCAGTGCACATCATACTGTTCTGTACTGTATGTGTGTAAGCTGTAGAATTGCGTTTAGCGCCTTCTATCTGCCACAAAGAGCTAGTGATGTGGGTCATTTTGACCCGGAGGACATCACAAGGGTTAAATACAGCAGTACAAATAAGTAAAGGTTCGAGGTCTCAACCAGCTACATTACAGTACGTATCCTTGAGCAAGATGTCTTCTTTATTTGTTTCTGAGTATGTTTATTTATCTTAACATACAGTAGGAAGTCAAACACTGACACATAAATGATGACTATACAAAGACTAAACAAAGACATCAAAAGTCTTTCATGCATCTCAAACATGTTCACCTGTCAAGTTAATGAAAGCGTTTCCTTGTTTGGTATTAAACATAAACAATTAAATTAATCAAATCACAAATTAAAGGAATAACACCACAGAAGCACATAGAGTAATCAGCATCCCAAACATCTTGCCTGATGACACACATAGCTGGTCAAATTTAAAAACAATTTGACTTGATTTAGTTAATTAGAATAAATTAGCCACATCTACTTTATGTGTGTGCATGTGTTTGTGCACGTACTGTATGTTTGTCTGTCCAATAATTCTCCAATGAGGCAACAAATAAAAAAAGAATCCTACCAATGTATTGTACTGCATATGGGGGATTTTGTGTCAAACTTTAATCGTTAAAGAATAATAAAAAAAATACATACATAAAATAAAACACCAATAATAGCATGACTAAATAAAAAATATAACTGAGAATGCCCAAAAGTGGAATAACAATTTATCTAAAAACATAACTAAAGTGATAATGTGCTGTGGAATAGTCTACACATAATACACAATGTCCACAAGCAAATTATATGTGTCAACTACATTGTGGCAGAAGCTGGCATATGTAACGTAACACCATTGTTGGTTTAATAATCATAGAATTGCATGGATCCGTGCTAAAGATGTTGGACTGTAAACATGGTTATACAGTAGCACATTTATTAAGAATGTCATCAATCCTTTTTAACAGCATTTTCTGAATCTTATTCAGGGTAAAAGGTTGTACAAATGTTCTGACACCACAATTGTGATGTTACAGATTATATTTTGTCTTTAACAAAAAGCGTTTGATGCAGTAAGGAAAGTGTTACCACATTGGTTCAGTTTGGTATCTGACTGAAAACGATGTGCTTTATGTATTCCCCTACCATTTCCAGACTTAAACACTTCCCTGCCAGATAATTCCTTTCCTGTTGAACAAAATCAGAATTTCCCAAGCAAGGAATGACAAGGAACATCTGTGTGATGGTTCTAGCAGAACAAGTGTCTTTTATGACAGTTACATCTGCTGTGGAAGGCTGAGGAGTTCACAGTGTAATGTTAGGGTCAGACATCAGGGTGTCTTGTATAAACCAGACTTTTCTGAAAGGTGTGTGTGTAGGTCAAACATCAAGGAAAATGGCATTCATCATCAAACAAACATGTTTTACACAAGGGCGGCTGGAAGGTGCCGGATTTATGGGAAAATTGATAAAGGTGATGGAAATCAGTCTTCCGTCTGCCTACAAATGCTATATAAAGCAAGGCACTTTACAATTTATGTTCTGCAGGGCCTTGTTGAATATAAGAAGAGCATGTTATAATGTTCTGTAATACATAAGCCCATTTGCTAAATGTCCAACTCATGGAATGCGTCTTGTCCAATGAAATTACTTGAACACAAACTGTCCCAAAACTGTCCTATAGGTGTATATATATATATTCTACATTCTGAAATATTTCTGAAAGTCAAAGATATTGTGCACAAAAGGATAGCTTTGTCGGTTTGATTACGATTGAAAGGAAGACACATCAGACGAAAAATAGATATTATGCATATTTATCGTTTACATTGGCTTGAACTGTGTATTTTATTGTGGTGCAGTCTAGGATTACATGCTACTAAACCTAACTAAGTGTGTCTGGCAGGTGTGTTTTGTGTACGTGAAGGGAAGAAGGGGGGTTGAATGGTCACACAGGCCACTCCAGTCAGCAGTCGGGCTCCGCCCCGGCGACGGCCTCCCCGGCGACGGCCTCCCCGGCGGCCAGCGTGCTGTGGCGGTGCATGCGCTCCAGGATGCGGTGTATGCTGCTGAAGGCGGGCCTGTCGGGCGGGTGCGTGCTCCAGCACAGGCGCATCAGGTTGTACAGCTCCAGGGGGCAGTGCTCTGGGCAGGGCAAGACGTGGCCGTCCCTGACGTAGTAGATCACCTCCTCGTGGCCCATGCCGTAGTACGGCTGCATGCCGTGGGAGAAGATCTCCCACAGCACCACGCCGTAGGCCCACACGTCCGACTCGCTGGTGTAGCGGTTGTAGAAGATGGACTCCGGCGGCATCCAGCGGATGGGGATGGCGTCGTTCTCGTTGGCCTTGTAGTAGTCGGCCGAGTAGATGTTCCGGGAGAGGCCGAAGTCGGCGATCTTGACCACCACCTCCTCCCCGACCAGGCAGTTCCGGGTGGCCAGGTCGCGGTGCACGAACTTGCGCTCCGATAGGTAGGCCATCCCCGCGGCGATCTGCTTGGAGATGGACAGCTGCTCGGGGCAGCCGAGGGGACGCCTCCAGGACCGCTCCGGCAGCTCGGGGGAGAAGCTGCGTTCTGATACGCTGGCCTGGCTCGCCACGCAGCCAGCTGATTGGGCGGGCGAGCAGCGGCGGCGGCGCAGGAACTCGTTGAGGTCGCCGTGAGACATGTACTCGAACATCAGGCACATGGGCTTGCCCACCGCGCACACACCTGCAGTGACAGATGTGTGCTCGTTATTTATGAACCACGCGTTTTGGGCTAGGGAAACACAAGCACGCACACACACACACACACACACACACACACACACACACACTGTATTTGCCAAACTAGAGAAAGTAAACATTTGGTACAGACATAAACACAAACATCACACAGAATATGGTGAGTACATGCACACGAGCAAACAAACTTGTATATATTAGAGGGGGAGGTGTCTGCTGTAAACATCGTAGCTCTGAAATAGCCTCTGGTTCAAATGAAAGAGTTTACTGCTCTGACCCAAGTTTCATAGACCAACCGGGAGCCAATAAAGACTAAAGATTCTTGGTTATGATCATGAATTTCCAGTTAACAGTTAATACTCTTACACATCACACACCATAGTAGACCAAGGAGGAGTTTTAGTAAACTGTTAAGTACTACTACTAAAGCTACTGCTATATTTTACTATAATATATTTTACTATAACACATAATATTTAATAGTTTCTGCATATCACACTCCATATCACGTGTCTAACTGCTAATAAATGTGTGTGTGTGTGTGTGTGTGCGCGCGCGGGCACATATGTGTGCACACGCGTGTGTGTATTAAAGTCTCACACAAGCTGACTTCCAGCCTCACACCCAAAGTAAACTAGGGGTGGCCTCCTGTGACCCTGATCTGGAATAAGCCATCAAAAGATAATGGTTGGAAGGATTCATATTATTTCTGTATAGTTCTGTGCTTTTCCACACAGGCATGTCAAGTCGTTAAACTATCAGATAATATCCTTCCACTGTTTGTATAATGGGTGTGGGGGGAGGCCAGGGAAATGAAAAGGGAGAGAGGGGTGAGATAGGAGACAGCCACAGGAGGAAACTCTGAGCTGCTGTGGACTGTGTGTGGAATGGAAATGAAGGGTACTACCAGTAGAGACAGTGATCAGCTCATTCAGTACATACCAAAAGTCAATACTAAAAACGACTTTCTGGATAATGTATAAAGTATTATGTCATGCCAAATGTGCATATTGCATGTGGAACTGCATGTGGTTAACATTGATTGAGTTATATGTAATGAGTTGAGGGTGTAATGACAACTGGGTGTTTGTCCAAAGGTCAAACATAAGAATAGACAGTCAGTGCCTAAAAGAACCTACATAATAAAGCTGTGTCTCTTTTCTAAAGCAGGGAGAAATGTTAGTGTAGCTTTGAAATGGTTCAGATCTACTGAGATCAAAGCAAATCGCCTTCTTTTATACACCCAAAATGACCGATGATTCTGTTTACAAGTTCATACTGCCAAGAAAATCATGCACTTAAATGTCTTCCTGCACCTTTTGTTTTATCTCTGATTCAGTTGTATTAGATGAGATTAGTCTCTGTATAAATAGATGGTACATGTAAAGAATTAGTCATCAGTGAGCAATTGTATCTCAAAATTGTTATGGTCATTTTGTGCGTCAGGATAGTGAGGCGTCTCTATCTATTCTCTATCTAACACACACACCTACACGCATACACACACCTACACACACACGCACACACTGACCTAGGAGGCGGACAATGTTCGGGTGGTCGAATTCAGCCATGAGCGCTGCTTCCCTCTGGAAATCATTCTGCATGTCTGTGGAGGCCTCCTCCTTCAACATCTTCACAGCCACCATGGTGAAAGTCTCTGTAGGCAGCAGACCTGGCGCCCTGCAACACACACATACTGTATGAACATAATGTTTCCCTCTCTCTTTGTACAATATGTTACTTTACACATGTAGTTATTAATATGGCTAAAACAACATGCTCTTTTGCAGCCTTCCCTCTGTTAATACGTTAGTAACTCAAATCGAACACACCTGCTGTGCTAGCTCCAGCAGTAGTAGCTCATGCAGGTGCACCTGCATATTCCCTTTACATGGTACGCATGTTTTTATGTTAAACGGTCAGCCGCTTATGGTATTAAAGTAGTGCTGCTGTTATTGGTGTTAAATAATGTGATCGCATGTTGCTCTGCAAACTCAGACCTGTGCCGGGCTCTGTCACACACTCTGTGTGCTCTCGACCGTTCATAGACACGACAATACAAAGAATACAGGGAATAATTGAATGCTCTCCCCCAGGCCTCCCCGGGCCTCAGCATAATTCAAACACTGGTTGAAACACATGTATAGGGCTAGCTCAGTATATGATGGCTAAGGCCGCAACACTTTTCACTCACTCTTTCACAGAATATCTCCAGAGAAATACGCCGTCGAGTCAACAGGTATTTTCTCAGTGATGAGTTTCATATACAGCATATGGATGGCACACATGCACGCACACATGCGCAAGCCACATGTATCTCTGTGTGTGCATGTTGCATTTGCGGGAGTGTGCATGTACTAGGCGTGTGCATGTGTGTGTGTGTGTGTGTGTGTGTGTGTGTGTGTGTGTGTGTATCTTCCCAGGGGTGTCGATATACAGCAGCATTCAAGTTGAGCAGGAGGGATTACCAGGCAGGATGCCTATTATTAATACAGTGTACCACTACCTGTTCTATACTGTGTTGGCATGCGTTACCATAGCCACCTGATACACAACGGGCCACTTCCTGTGGTGTAAATATAGTGTATGGCTACATGCCAGGCTTGGTATAGGTACAATGAAAGGGTTTAAACGGTCTCCATCTTGATGTGAATGTAGACAGTTGGAGGTTAATATGATTACTTTAATCTTATTCATGTAATATAATAAATATAATATTACTCCATGTATCAGGCTCCCTGTGACTCTGTGACTGATGTAGAAATGCCCAGAATAAAACTCCAATGAGACCCCCCCATATCTCTCTCTCTCTCTCTCTCTCTCTCTCTCCCCCTCTCTCTCTCTCTCTCTCTCTAATATATTCAGTCTTACTGTATGCTATCTATCGAGTGATATCTCAAGCGTTCCTGTTTCTCACACCTCTCCTGCTCTTCATGCTCTGTAAAGGTCTAGCTGGGTGTGAGGCTCTTCAAGGTCCAGGCGATGATTATGATGACCATATGGTGGTGATAATAAATATTGCTGGCAGTAAGATAGTGGTGTCTCTGTATTATCTCTCCCGAGGTCAGGAAAGTTCCTCCAGAAATCCCCTCCTTTCTCAATCTTTCTAATTAAAGTATGTAAATGTGTCTGGCCTTCCATTGAAGTTCATCCCCAACCTATCTACGCCTCTTTGCTTTTCTCTCAACATTACTTTCAATATTCTTTCACTCATACTCCCCCACCAGAGAAGCCCCTTCTGTGTTGCTGAAGCCATAAGGCCCTTTCAGACCAAAAGCGGCAACGGCACCGCTGCGCTCTGAAGCAAAGTGTGAAGGCACTAGATTGCTGGAAATAAAATGTGCATGAATTGCACATTTTCCCAACTGGCATCTAGTCGTTAACAGATGACAATAACAAGCTCTCATTCTCTGCCTCTTACGCCCCCACCTGGCCTGGAAGACCCGTCCGAAGGCTCCCTCTCCGATGTCTCGGACGTACTGGATGTTGTTGCGTGGGTACTCCAGCGCCAGCAGCTTGGAGTTGAGCAGCAGAGGGACGCGCTGGTACATGGGATTGGGGTGGAGGCGGTCCAACAGCAGCTCTGAGGGAAGGCTGGTCAGGGTAGGGGTCTCCAGCACTCTGGGGTGGGGGGTGAAGAGAGACAGAGAGAGAGAGAGAGAGAGAGAGAGAGAGAGAGACAGTTTCGTTCATTGAAAAATCAGTGAACAAAACTGTTTTTTATAAACTGGTTTTAGAAAGATGGACACACCTCTCCCTGTTCCTCCACTGTTTCCGGTGGCGACGGCAGGCGAGGATGACGATGGCGAGGAAGGCAGCCACAGCCAGCGCCGTGAAGAGGATGATGATGACGGACATGGAGTAGGCCGGCGACACGGCGGTCACAGCCGGGAGGGCCGGGGTCTGCCGGGGAGCCGGCGACTCAGGCTTCACCTCTGAAACACAAGTCAGACTCATTCACTGCTTAGTCTCCTCAAACTGGAATGATAGAGATGTATAACAACGTTCCAGTTAAAGAGCAGAAGAAAACACGTGTATGATAGATCAACGATAGTACCTGTCTCCCCACAGGGTGGAACAGCACAGTGCTCCCAGCGTATACTGGGATGACTGGTGTAACACCAGGGCTTCTCGCTGGTTGCTCCTGGGTTCCTGCAATGGTTCTCTGAGTTCCTCAGCTCCGGAACCACATCTGCAGAGAGACGGTGCTGGTGGGGAACCTATGGAATGAAAATGAAATCAGCTCTTCATAAAGCCAGTGGTTCTTAGCATGATGCTGCTTAGCATGATGCTGCAAGATCAAAGGTCTTTTGATCTTGCCAATGAGAAGAAGGCTTGTGAGAACCTAAATAAGTAGATCTCCCCTTAGGCTGGAAAGGTCTGGTTTGAAAATGTCAGTAGTTCATACCAAGGCGATACCGTGACCATATGTCCAACTCAGGACAATACATTTGTAAATCATTGATACACTGTTGGAATATGTTTGTTTATGGGAGCACAGTATGAACAAGGAAACAGATTCATGGGGAAATCATAGAGACTCAACTGTGTTCCCCACCCATCTCCATTCAACATCTTTGGATAGGGGGTGGCTAAAACAACACAAAACAGTTGTAAATCGCCTTACTGCATTTACAGTCTGAATGGATATCCTCTTAAGCAGAGAAAGGGTGCCAAACATTTCAACATCCTTGGTCATTAAAATGTTTGATTGGCTGTTAGTGATAAACTGGCCCAGCCGAGCATGACTGAATGGAACATTAGCTTGACAACTTCTTTGTGAACAAGTAATATGTGACCCCAAAATGAACCACATATTTTAATATCAATATAATAAAAACACATAACAACAGCATCAAAACGCCCAACCCCCAACTAATGTATTGGGCTCACAGTAACACAAATTCCTACATTTTATTTCCAGCAATCTTGCAGCTTCACAGTTTGACATATGAGGTAAAAAAATATTTGCTTATTTCCTTTGTTCCTACAGAACGATGTAAAGAATATTTATACTCACTATTAAAATATTTGCTTAAAAACATCTGCTTGGTGATGTATAGTGAGTGAAAATAATAGACTCTGGATCAACTGTTCTCACACTGTGGACTCTTTAAACATACAGAATGACGAAATTAGTGTCCCTTTTCCATGAGACTGAGTGGGAGAATGTGGGTGAATTATCAAATAAATTTTCAAGACATGAAAAAGGATTTGCTACAAGTGGAATTTCTATCATTTTGACAGGCAGTCAGAAAGACAGACAGAACAGAAAGATACTTTCCTTCTTTTGCACACATGGATTATGTTATGTCTCTCCCATCATGAGGTCATTGATGAAAACAGATGGCACACATGCGCACACACCCACACACAGCAGCCAACTCAGAGAAGGGAGGTAAAAGAAAATATTTTACGCAAATGAGCTAAGCTTCTCCCCCCCCCCCACCATCCCCAAACCCCACCCTGAAATGAAAATGTCTTTCCGTATGTGAACAGTGGTAATGACCTGGTAATGAATAATATGCATGATGTCCCAGAAAACATTTAAGAGAAACACGTTGTACCATGGATAAACCAAATAATTGCGTTGTGTAGTGAGAGTGCAAAAATCACATTTCGATTTTTGTAAATGCTGCGTTGGAGCCTGTGGAGATGTGGGTGTGGTTTAGAGTGTCTGGAGGTGTGGTTCACTGGGCTCGGGATTGGGAAACAGGTGGGAAACAGGCAATGAAGTAATGATCTGTTTTACATATAGATAAAGCTCTGCGGGAGCAGACACACACACAGCAGGAAGGAGCCACCCTGAACCCTTGCTGGGACATACTGAGGCTGACTACTGACTATTGGGAATTGTCTTGTGAAATATAGCAAACTGTTCCTGTGTGAAGGAGTGATCGAGTGTCACAGAGCCAATGTGAAAAGAGTACACTTATATTTAAGACTCACATTAAAGAGCACATTTTCAGATCCTTAGAAAGTGTGTGTGTGTGTGTGTGTGTGTGTGTGAAGGGGGTAGCATATGCATGTGAAGACTAATTGGTTACAGAGGCAGGATGTGATATGATGAATCCTTCCCTCTCTGCTGACCTAGCACACACACACACACACACACACACACTAACACTCACACTGTGGCCCAAAAGGCTTTTTATTTTTTTATGGCTGTGTTGTCTTGAACCCTACTGTAGCTCTGTGTGTGTACGCATGTGTGTGTGTGTGTGTGTGTGTGTGTTGGTAAATCAGAGCAATAGAGTGAGGAAGCTTGTGGAGAAAAGCAGCAGTGAGAGTGAGAGAGAGAGAGAGAGAGAGTGAGAGGGGGGGAGAGAGAGAGAGGGAGAGGGAGAGAGAGAGGGAGAGGGAGAGAGAGAGCGAGAGAGAGAGACCTGGACAGGAGTGCTTCATCCCTAACACAACAACCCAAACTAATACCCTGGAACTGAGATTAGGAACTCTACAAATAAATGAACTGAAAACTACACTGGCTACATGCAAACAAACGTGCACACGCAAACACACACACACACACACACACAAACACACACAAATGCACACACACACATACTGTACCTGTTGACTCCATGACTGACATGGTATCCCAGAGCTGGTCACATTCACACTGCCTTGGTAGAAGCGTCCTCTGTCGTTGTAACATGTTGCTATGGATACGAAAATCAAAAGACGAGCAGTTAAGCCACAGAGTGTGTGCACTGCTGACAGGACATATTTTGCGTACTGTAATAACATGTAGTGTTTTCACAGTTCACAGTAGTACACTTACTTGTTACTTGATCTTTTTGGATCTCTGAAATATAGTATATCAACAAAACATGGTAAGAGGTTGATTATTTCAATGTGTGCTTTTAAAAATGTCTGTATTGTAAATAAATCAGGTGTACAAAAAGTGAAATAAACAACATGACTGGTTGCAGTTACAACTTCAAGACTGGGGTTACATCCGGCAACCAGAGGGGCCGCCAACACACCAAGTCTTAAGACAGTCTAACCTTCACTGATTATATTGCAGAACAAGCACTGATGCCAAATTATATACTGCACACACGCACACCCACACAAACACACACTCACAAACACCTCCAGCAGCTGTGTATGTTGGCTCACGCCCACACAGTGACCTCACCAGTATCCAGTGACCAGCTGCAGGCCTTGTCTCGGTACTCTGGTTTAGTCTAGAATATTCCTAACCCACAAACTGATTATACATTTTAGAATGCTGTTGTTTGCTGTTTTTTTGGGTTTGTTTTTATATATAATCGGCATAGTAATACATACGATATAGAATTATTTTCTGGTAATCAGGTTATGGAATTTCATCAAATTGTGGGCTTGTGACAGCTGTTAGACTACTGACTTTAATTGAATTGAATTAAATCATCTTATATTCATGCTATTTATCTTACCTATGAAGGGAACATGTGTACAAGAGTCTGGGTCTCCACGGAGGCTTGGTAAGGTCTGACAGTTGGGCAGGAGGAGATTGTAGGATTGAGACATGGCCCCTGATGTGTAGAGACCAGGCTGAGACTGAGTGCTGCCTTCTAGAACAAGCCATTCCTTATGACAGTAGAGTTCCTTAACTGCCAAACAGTGCTCTCTGTTGGGCAGGGGACACATTACAGATCGGACATAATATAAGTTATTCATTAAAGGTCCTATATATGATATTTTAAACATTAGACTATTATAGCAGAAAAATTAAGTCATTGTGTAATTTTCATTAAATTATAGAGATTATAGAGTATAAAGAATTTCAGTTCCTTATTCATTCACACTAAATCATAAAACAGCAATAACTTTTTTGGTTAAGAACAGGCTTATCCAGCGCCACACATAATCACAGTAGTGTTTAAAGTGAGCTGGGGCAGAAATGTGGGGTTCTGGAGGAGCTATAATGCAATTGAGGAGCACTGTGGCCTACAGTGCATACTATTCAGTAACAAACCATTAAGATGGAAACTTGGCATTACCTGCAGACAGGTTTGGGGGCAGGTCCCAGTCCGGAAGGGTTGCAGTCGGGGAAGGAAAGATGGCAGAACAGAGATCGAGCTGCAGGGCTACAGAGCATGCTCAGTCCATCTAGCTCCGCCCACCAGCTCTGAACTAGGAACTCCTGTGTGTCCTCTGGGTCCGACAAGGAAGTGTTAAAGAAAACCAAGGCACTGTCTGGCAGAATGCTTCGACACACCTCACCGCGATAAGCACTGCAGTAACCTGCCGTGCCCTTGTACAGTCTGTTGAGAGAAGATATATTAGTGCCACATTGGGGAAGATAACTTCTAACAGTAACTGAATAGTAGCTTAAAGGTATAGTAAGTGATTTTAAGCTAATACACTTTTTTTTAAATAACCACATATCTTACTTTTGTCTATGCTGTGTGTTCTCTGTGCTGAAAAAATAATATGATAATTCTGCACAGCCCTGACTCCGTAAATAAGAACACAAACAAAGTGGTGCAGACTACACACAACAATATCTTAGCCTTCGCATGCATTTCCAGTGTGTGGGGAGGAGCTTCTGAGAGAGCACCCTATGGCATTGAAGGGAGAGGTGTTCATGGTTTGATTTGAGTTTAAATTTAGCAAGCGATCTCGAGAATGACATACTGTACTACTGTATACAATAGCAACTAAATAAGTAGCAGTGTTACAGTACTCTCATTGAAACTGTAATGAGTTATTATACAAGTACAATATAAGTAACTGGTTAGAACATCATTTTTCTTGTCAGGTAACAATTGTCATATTACTAAGTTTGTTATTTCATTTTACAATAAGGTTGAAAAATGTAATTGAAAATGTGACTTTTTACGTTTTGTAAGAAATAGCACACAGTTCCATAGATATTTTGGAACTGTCAACCACAAACATGAATATATCCATGGTCACCAGTAATATTCAGGCTATTTTGCATTACACAACTGAATTGCAAGGTTAAAATATTACATTTCAGTATGCAAAACAACCTCAATAACAGTATTAACCAATATCTAAATATCATTTTCATAGCCTAGATGAGATATTTGATTATGGCTTTAAAACATCAAATATATAAGGCCCCATGGGGAGGTAACTTTTAGGTTGATTGTGCACACATTCGGACTGTAAAATAAAAAAGATTACCCCATCAAGGTGAAGCAGCACTTTAACATGGACCAGATGGATAATTCGAGTTGAACAGAGTTCAGATGAAACATATTAACTTTCTGAGCTATCCTTTTATTCTGCCTCTAATTTCACAATATATATCATAATATTTAATCTGCCTGTTTACCTGTCTACCTGTCAAATGGCCTGATGGCTCTCACTGTCATTCAGCTCACTGTTACTGTCTGTTTGTCTGTCTGTCTCTCTTCCTGCATGTCACATTCCTAACTCTCTGCTTGATATTTTGTCTGTCCTTCTGTCTACTGTATATACCTGTACTGTACCTGTCTGTGTTATTCAGCTTTTGATCCCTCTTTCTGTCTGCCTGTCTCTCTGTTTTTCCATCTGTCTTTCAGTACTAGCACAGACTACTCTTGTGGCGGTTGGCAATTCAGTTCAAATTAAACCAAACCTCAACATGATTTGTCCTGTCTGTCAAAAACTCTCATACCAATGCTTTGCTCTCTCTCTCGCTCTCTCTCTCTCTCTCTCTCTCTCTCTCTCTCTCTATCTCTCTCTCTCTCTCTCT
>JAODUG010031555.1:0-13740 GCA_027564795.1 Aphredoderus sayanus
AATGGTTTGCTTTGTTTTTTTCCCCCCCCCCCCCCCCCGATATCTGCACTCAAAACACGCAAGGTCACGTCTGAACCCAGCGTTCTCCCCCCGCCAACATGGCCCTCATTAGCGGCCATTTTGGAGAGAGCAAGGACACGGATGCACCGCAGGTTGCCTTCCCGTCGGCAGTCAAGTGGCCCGTAATTTATGCGCCTCCTGGAACAGATCAATCTCACACACACAGTGTCCAGGAGACTAGAGTGTGCCTCCTTTGCTTGATCAAATCAGGCCCATCGGTTGCCTGTGGCAAGCGGTATCCACCCCCAGAAAAGGGAGATCAAAGCACATCTCTCCACTGTTGACCTGCCATGATGTCTCTATGTGCATCTTTAACCCATAGTTGAATGTCGTCATCATTCAGATTGTGTGTTTCTAATCCTGCTCATTATTGCATATAAAAAGTCAGCGATCGTAAGCCACTACACAATGTTGTCAATTTCAGCTGATGTCCTGTGTATCCTCCACTGTTGCCAGACTCACCGTAGCAGGGCTCTACACCACAGCCTGCTCCTCTCTGACGGCTCTCAAAGGCCCATTATAAAAAAATTAAAAAAAGGTACAGTCGGGGATTGTAAGCCAATGCACTTTGTCAACTTTAGCAAATATCTCCGTTATGTGATGTGTGTGCTGAAAAAAGAAACGCAGCCCTGGCTCTGGGAACACAAACAATGTGGTGCAGACCACACCACACAACAATGCATTTGTTTACTGTGTGTGGAGCAAGCAGATCCTCTGAGGGAGCACCCTGTGGCTTAGACGGGAGAAAGAAACTAAAATAAATCAACCACCTTCCTCCAATATCACTGACTATACCTTTAAGACCCATACACGCGTCATCTCACAGTAAACATCCATCAATGGAGTCATATCTAGTGGAGCAGCTGTTCCTGAGCCTTCAGTCCATCTACCGCTTCCATCGTGTCTAGAACATCGTTCCCTTCCAGGTCAATAAATCGATGCCGCTGTTCCCAGCTGTTCCCAGTCAGTCTCAGTGGATTAGCAGAATATCACCTGAAGTCAGATCCATCAATGATCGGACGACGGGATCACATCTGCGGCACGTTTCTTCAATGAACGACGTAGTGGGCGAATAACCATTAGCTTAGCCCGCGGGTCTCTCTCCCCCCAACAGTCATTACACAGAGAGTAGCTGCACAGAACACTCTGGTTTACCAAAACCAGAGACGGACTACCGAGAGGTTTCAACAGACGGCACTTCCACATTTTTGGAAAAGGGGGGGTGGGTTATCACCCTTTATGCAGACTAGAAGAGACCCAGCATTCATGCAAGCCAATGGGAAGGTCGGTTGGTGAATTAACGGACACGCCCACTTGAGACCATATTTGCTTCCATCTTATTCCAATATCTTTGCCAAAGCCTATTATCTGGCTAGTCAAACGTACATTACATGTTCAAGGAACCAGCTACAAGTGCAATTGTCTAGTACATAAAAGCCTAATTCACCCTACTTTGTTTTCACGTTCCTTTCATATTCTTATTTATAAAAAAAAAAGGGGTTGTATGTAATTATTTGCCAATAACAGCAGGGCACTGAAAATGCGGGTTCTAATTTACATACAAACTCAAAACTCATGTGAACTACGTCCAATCATGTGCTTCCAAAGCAATTACCAGCTGAGAGTGGCTCCTCTTGATCAAAGGTGACTGGAGAGAACATACCTGCTCAACTGTTGTATAATATATGCGCTGTATATAGGAATACCCTGCCCAAAACAGGAGGCTTTAAAGCACGTGTGCAATTATGCTGTTATAGTAGATATCTGACACTTGTTTTGCAATTGTGTTTGGTTCAGCACCAACTCATTCTTCAGGTCTTTTCTATGGCTACCATTTTTTGGCGGGAACACAGCGTTGCCAGATTGTGTTGTACCATTTGCAGGCACTGTGAATCACACACAATTGTGTCTTTTTGAATGACAAAGCAAGCTTCAGATGTTCAACTTCTCCATCTTTTCTGTTTGAGGAGTGTTTTTGGGTGCCGTTTGGCTACAACAGATGGGAACACTTCATAAAACGATGCTTTTTATAAAAGCATGTCAAGTCAAAATCTTAAAACTCATTAGCACTGGTTACTTAATGTGCAAATCCTGGCACCAAGTAAGCAAAAACGATGCGTTTAAAACAAAGATTGCTTCTATTTTTAAGTTAAATGCCACCCAGTGTTGGAGAAATGACTCATGGTGTTTCATGCTTGTGTGTATATCCTGCCGTTTACCTCCAGTAGCTGGGTTTTGTCGTACTCTCTGCGGTGCTGGTAGATGCACTGGCTGAGAATGGAGTACAGTCTTTCAAGACACTCCACGCTGTAGCCTTCACTCTTCCTTACCACCACATCCAAGAGGGCCTGAAGGGAGACAGGTAATAATAACGCTATCATACATTAAAAAGGACCCACATCATTCAATTTTCCAACATTTATTTTGGACAAGCTGAGCACTTTCTTTCAGTTGGTGTTTCGCTTGTATTGTTAACATGGCAAATGTAGGATAGGTCAAAGAGGATTTCCTACAACTATGCGAGACCTGGGGCCAAATCTGAAGGATTTATTTCACAGTATGCTTTTCATTCAGCAAGAATCTGGCTAAATGATTTTAAAATGAGTCCTGCCCTTTCATGTCACGTCCCTTTAGACAACTGACCAAACATCTATAAAGATAATATGGGACCTTTAAAACCTGCCTGAGGCACTTTATGCACTGTATACCAAATCTACTGTAGGAGTACTTGCTAGCAAGACCTGTGACTAACCGGACAGACTAAAGCCCACTTACACACACACACACACACACACACACGCACACAAAGGAGTGCAGTATTTGAGGGTTGGCTGTATTCAAAAGCAATTACAATCAGAGTGACAGCTAATTAGGGCTAATCATAATTAACACAGAGTTTACATTTCACTGCTACTTTAATTAAACCATTCTGGACAGTCAGGCCTTTCTAATTGACCTGCTCCTCACATTTTATCCAAGCCAAAGTATGTGCCGGCATGCATGTGTGTGGAAAAGGAGCTCATCAGAATGCATGGACATACTCAGCCATCACACAATGAATAACGTTAGTCATTAGAAAGAAGGCAAACAGAGAAAATGTGGTGAAAGTGCTAAACAGAACACCATAACAACGGCAGCAATAACAAAATGTAGATATTTGTCAAATTCCCTCTCACCAGGAAATAATGAGGTAATTACCCTAAGCTGAAATGCCTAGTTTTTGAAAAGGAAATGTACAGAAGTGAAAAGGTTAGCATGGTCTGAATTACTGTGCCGTGGCTGAATGGAAGCTTTTCCCTCTGAAAGACAGGAACTGTCACTTTGTTAGAAGTGTAAGGCCTTCAACAGAAGTTTGTGCTTAATAGAAACATCAGTGGAAACACAGTCCCAGGTTGGACTTCAATGGTGAACTAAACCTGACCTCTTTCACTTTGTAAAGGAGTTGTTTTTATTTTTACCTTTTATCACAAACACCTTTAACCAGGTTCAAGAGAGGTCAAGCTAAAATATTATCTTCCCCCAGTACCATTAGCACTCAAAGTACTTTCACCTCAAGGCCCTGACCATCAATATTGTGAATGGACAATCAGTACTGCTTTGAAAAAGGCCTAATTTAGCCTAATGTGGTAACCATGAACCGTTGCATAGTAATCTATGTTGAAATTAAACCCTGGACTAAAAAGGCCTAATGGAGCAAGTCTGTTGATGTTGTGTTTTACAGTATATGTAGTTGATTACGTAGTACTAGGCTCGATTATGTTACATTATGCTGTAGAGAATCTATTAGAATATTGTTTGCTTACATTGTTGTTGTATGACATGTCCAACTATTGTACTACATGTAAGTAGCTTTGGATAAGAGCGTCTGCCAAATACCGTAAATGTTATGTTGATTTTCCTTATTCCTTTCCTTTAAATGTAACTAACTATATATGTCTAAAAGAGGATGGCTGGTTAAAGACATTTATAACGAGTAAAGCAGTCATTGGCATGCTAGGGGAACTACAGTGTGCGAGTGAGTGCGTGTATATATATATATATATATACACATACATACACACACACACCTCCATCTTATTACCCATGTCCAAAATTCCTCCAATGGTGGATTCAAATGACAATCAGGAAACACACAAACACTATGTTGTATCATCATTACTCGATAAACTGTGTTGAGCTAGCTCACTAGAACCAGCAACAACTGCTCATCATTTCATGTGTCACTTCCCGTCCTGTGTATTTCCCCTCTGGTAGGTACACCTCCCCACTAAATGATGGAGCCGCTCCAATTGCAGTGTTGGTTTTTACAGATTTCCCCCCTCCCACCCCCTCACCTCCCCTTCCCCTTCCAAGCCCATTTTCTGTGCGGGACCCTTTCGGTCCTCCAATCGCTCACAAATCTCCCCAGTTAATCGACCTGCCGTGGCGCCACTCTCTCCTGACTGCAGCTGCATACATCGCCCGACCCCCACCCCCCCCCCCCGCCTGGGTCAGCTTGATCAGCACACCGGCGACATGGAGGGAGGGGTGTGTCTGTGTGTGTAAGCGGACAGCCCAGTGAGACGGTGAGCTTGTGGTACACAATGCGTGGTGAAAGGGTGCTACTGACACGGGTCATTTAGCCTCCCCACATCTCCATGCTTCGCCTGGAAGCCGAGCGGGGCTTGTGCGTTGTGGGGAGGGGGGGGGCGATCCCTGTCACGCCATAGCCTACTGTAGACGCTGGAGAGGTTTGTGACGTTCTGCCTCTCAACACCATGAAGGTCTCCCTTCAGCTATTTCTTTGTATCCATCAATACACAGTTTCATCAGGTTATACAACACAGGTACACATGTTGTACGGCTGCTTATTACAGTACACATATCGTACGGTGGCTCATTATGCAACTATTTGACGCTCAGTGCACGCGTGTTCACGGCAAGGGATCCCTATTTTAGGGAGTCACACCGTAGCGTTAGGGGGAACCTCTTAAGGCGCTCAACAGGCCCCTAAAAAAAGAAAAAAGCAAGATTGCGAAGCGCCGCTCTAAATAGCCGGGACAAATCACAGCTGGGGATTAAAACATTAGAGAGATGCGGGAAGGCAGCCCTCCAGCGCGACAGCAGCGGCACGCTAATGCAGTACGTGAGCAGAGCTAGGGGACAGCGATTTATGGGCCTGGACGGCTGCTGCCACCGAGACATTTCATTATAAGGTGTCACAGCTCCGCCATTTAACTCCTGACCTGAGAGGCAGATGAGCCAGGGCCCACCCTGGGCTGGTTTGCCCCCCACCACACACACACACGCACACAACGTGCACACGCGTGCACACGTGTAATGTGCACACACACACACACACCCACCCACCACTGATGCCTGTATTGTTATCCTTGTGCCCTTCATGGAGGGAGCTGTCAGGATCACTGACAGGCCACCTGCCTGTGATTCAGGTAATCTAAACCTGCCGCCTCTTTCCATCTGGGCCGCCTGAACTTTCTGCGCGCGGCTCTGAAAGGAGAGGCGCGTGGTGAAATAAGACGCTGATGAGCAGAACTCCTGTGGTGATCTACGTGACTGGATTAAGGGCTCGATGCGGCATGTACTGTAACCGAGCTCACGCTTACAAAGATGATTACGTCGCGCTGACAGACAGGCAGGCTGCGAGCCACCACTCAAATGCTTAACTGACACACGGAGGCGTGTGTGTGTGTTGCGTGTGTGTGTGTGTGTGTGTGTGTGTGTGTGAGAGGTCTCTCTCTCTCTCTCTCTCGCCCTCCACTCCTACTAAAAAGGGAATGTCGAAGGTGAGAGTCTCAGGGCAGAAACCTGGATCAGAAGCTGTCAGTCAAAGTCGCCAGGGACGCTATTAAGCCTTCGCCACGCCTGGAAGAACAAAGTAACTCTGCCCCCCCCCCCTCCTTCCAGTGTTCATTTTCATATTTCTCCACAACACCGCCTAATGGATGAATTATAAATCCTCTGTCACTACGGTGCTACTGTAAAGCCTTGTGCCGGTCGGTGGTGAGTCACAGCGGGTGAGACGTTGTCCAGTTTCTCTGCAGGTTCAATAACCCCCTCCCCGGGATCACGTGACGTCACGGGAACTGACGAGAACGCCAACCAGTAGCGTGGTAATGAGATACAGGCCAGGTGTTGTAAGGTCGCCAAGCCACAGTGATCGCGACCGATCGTGACAAATGTGAGCGGGGGAATCGGATTCTGCTGCGTCGTGCCGCTAACTGGATGTCACAGCGAATTATAAGCACCAGCCCACGGGTTTGGTCCGCAAGAGGAGATAGAGCCGGTTGTTGGCAGCTAAACGTGTGTGAGCACAGGTGGCACACAACCTCCTCTCCTCTGGAGTTAAGCGTCTTTATTATTATTATATTTATACATTTTACCTTTGGCAATTCAACCAATTTTCTGTGAATGGCCTTTATGTGAATACAGCGGGAGCTTGACTTTTTTGTTGGCCAATTCATGACTTAATGTTTCCTGTTAATATCTTCCAACCACAACCAGAAATATAAAAACACATTATAACAAAATAACAAAACAAATGTTAAGAACGGGGAAGTAGAAGGTGTTGTAGTTGGTGTACAATGAGGGAGTTAGGCGACATCTAAAAATCATAGTGTACAACTAAACTGGAAAAATATTCACTTAACCTATTCCAATAAAATACATAACATTTTGCAGAAAATAGGGGCCCACTGTCCATGTCAAACAACAAACAACTGACGTAGCTTGCCCTAGCGTAGATGTACGCCTTTTCAGGCCAACTGACGCAGCTATAACACTGCAATTACATGCAAATGGTTATGCTGTCAATGCCATCAGCGGGACTGAATGAAAATAAAGGAAGCACTTCAAAAGTTATCTATTTTTATTGACAATCAAGTGTTGGTCCAGCACTGCCATTAAGGCTTTCTCTTCGCGGACAGCCATGTGGATTGGCTATTTCGCTGGATGGGCCCCTGCTGTTATTAGTGCCAAAAAATCAGGGGAGATGACAAACTGAAATGGGGCCATTTATGTTGACAGGCATCCTTAAAATAGGAAATCTTGACATGCTGTAATAGCCGATCATCAAGAAAAAAGACTCTTTACTGTTCCAGTAAATAGGCAAACACCAGCTGTATGCAGAGAAAAGAAATTTCACATTTCTAGAAGAAAAACGGCACATAAGACAGTAATCTGTGTGTTCTTGGCAGGACAGAGGGGGAAAAGAAATGGTCCTGTTACCGGATTCTCTGCAATCTGGCTCTCTCTTGTCCATTTGTGAACAAGTGCCATATTGATGAGAGACAGTAGCTGAATCAAATGGGTCTGTGAGTGGATGCAAACAAGCTAAAAAGCTATTTATTCATGCAGAGGAATACGTTTGGTTTCAGCTGGCGTCTGGCATCATTTCAGTCTGCAATAACAGACCGCCATTTGAGCAAGTCAGGAAAATAACTGTAGCTGGGCTTTGACACGTCGGACGTGAATAACGAAACACCAGTTTTGTCTTAAATCTTTCAGCGTGAGGGTCCGTAAACAACCCCCCTAAACATCCTGACAGTATTTAAGTCCAACGGGACTTTGGGAGCCCTTCGCATCAAGTGAGAATTCAGAAATAATGAGCAGTCCACAGTCAATGAAGACGGCAGAACAACACAGCGGCGGTGGCGGGTCCAAACACACATGGGGCAGCCTGCCAGCGCCGACACAGCCAGCAAGTATCTGCCTAAACGCAGACTCTCATCCTGCCCACCGGAAATTCAATTTGTTCCGTAAGCCGGGGATGAAAAAGCAATTATTCACAGTCCCCTTCTCTTCGCGATCTGTTTCTTTAAGATATCTCCCTTCATTCACCTGCTACAAACTAAGCCTGCATATTAGCTCTCTGTGTGTGTGTGTGTGTGTGTGTGTGTGTGCGACGTGCGTGCACTGCAGTTCACTGGGGTGGCCAGTGGGAGCACAGATACTCCTCCGACACCCCCCCCACACGTCTTGAGATCAGCCAGCAAGGCCTGTCAATCAAGGCCAGGGACACAGCCAGGCTTAGGGGAAAGAAGATGCCCCCACCCCCCCCCCCGGGACAGAGCTAAAAGCCACAAGATAATGGCTTCATAGCAGGATGTCACTTCAGGGCATGCAGGACCGGATGCAAACGCGTGTCAGAGGAGCACTTCTTTTACACCAATTACACTACGCAGGGCGTGCAAACCAGACCCCTCCCCCTCCACCACTCAGATCACCGGGGGGGCGCTGGCAAGGGGGCACATCCAGCCGATTGGGGTATTAGGTGGGACTGTGGCGTGACAAAGTGCTTCCTCCACAAATCCCCCCCCTCCCAATCCCCGAACGTCAATCAGTCTGGGAACATGCGAGGTGAGGCGTGCAGCTCATGTTTGAGTCATGACCCTGTCCTGCGTCCTTAAAGAAATCGCCCTTAACAACACCTGTCAACTGATTGAGAGATGTGGAAATGCCCGGCACACTTTAATTGGCTCTCTCTCTCCCTCTCTCTCCCCCTCCGCTCGGTTTATTGTGGGGGGAGGGAGGTGGGGGTGATATAGCGTCAATGGGTGGTGATGGAACGACAGGGGAGCTAGTGGAATAAAACCAGGCTGAATGGAGGGAAGGGATGAGCCTGGAAAGTTTGAGGTTAGCCATCTGAGAAGGGCAGTGTGACACCGTCGGCAGACCCAAGGATCTGGGGAAGCTTAATGAACGATTTCCCCAAACCCCTGTACCTTAAACCCCAACATCTGGCACACCAACTGCCTGCTACACCCGCCATTCGCATCAAGGGTGAGTCCCTCTCATGGTGCAAAGGTACGAGTGTTATACTGCTTTCATGACACCAAGGGATCTACATATTATTCACAATGTATCATTATCCATTATTTATTGATTTATTACATTTTTGGATTTCTAATCGTCACTGTTATCGCCGCTGGTTACAAATGACTTACTCAGGGCCAACTGACCACAACACACCACAGGGTAACTTACAGACAGTCGCTGGTGGTCAACCACTAGAGGGGGCGGGGGAGGGGCTTGTTGTGACTCCTCAGTGGATCCCTTGGACTGCTCTGATTGGCCTACGGAGAACAGGGATGGGTTATTGGCATGGTTAGAAAAAAACTGAAAGGCAATATATATTTTACAATTAGCAAACATAAGATGGACCCTTTCTCCTTCTCCCTGGAACTACTCACAAATGTATAAACAAGATAAACCCAAAAGGATAAAAAGATGAATGCAGCTGTATGAAAAGGAAAATAAAAGTCTATTTAATGCAACTACAGCTATAGCGAGAGTACAATAAGTCATTACTTGACAGGCACCCGTCATTCCATTGTACTGTGTTTAAAAAAATAAATAAAATCAAATAAAGAACAAAAGAAAAAGCTGGCTCAGCTGGTAATGAGCGGCAGGGCCTTGTTTGCCGGGCATTTTAGCACAGCGCTCAGAGCTTGATGTCCTCCTAGCGCTGCCTGGCTGTGCCTTCCTGCGATGCTACCGCCGACTATAGCCTCACCTCGTGCTTTCCGCTAGCCCTGGCTAATCTCCAGCCAAGCGTTAATCAAACAGAAAGGCCCATTGCCAGGATTTGAGCACTACAGCCCTCTGAATCAAGGTCAGAATGGTTGAAGGCAAAAAGAGAAAGAAAATATGAGTCAGAGATACAAAGGGGGGGAGGGGGGGGAGGGAGTCAACTTTGTGACTGTTTGACAGGAAAAGGGGTGAGAAAATGTATATTTTTTGAGGATATGTCTCGGGGGATTTGTGAATTCTACAAAGATACACATAACATCCAAGCCGCTGGAAGGTCTCTATTGAAACATATCTTCTGCTAAGCCAGGGGACAGCATTTCATATTCCAAATGTATTGTACTGCATTATTCATGGTTTACGCTCGATTTCCAAAGTCAAACTGTGAAAACCGAGTGCTGGATGACAATCAACAAAGTCATTCATCATTTTTTATATATTTATATATGCGGAGCACTGATGGACTTATTGTGCTTTATAAAAATGAAGAAAAAGTTAGTAGACGGTATTGTTCATTGTTCTGATAGTTGATAAATGCTGCTTTCATTGAATTTCCCAGGCAAGGGAGATGAGAAAAAAGTGTTAACACACTTTAGCAAGTCTTCAAAACTGCCATTGACAGTACATGTACACAAGCTCAGAGCAAGTAGTACAGTAGTACTGTACAGTAACCGTAATACAATCTGGCACACGCCAGCAGTCCCACCGCACAATTTAAAGGCTAATGAGACAGTATGCAAGAGATTAAGGCAGCTGCTAAACCTAGGAGCTGGAGAACTGAAATAAGAAATCGTAAAGTTGGGGGAAAACACTAAACATTCAAATGTTTACCTTGGCCTTTAGCTATAAAAAAAAAACAACATACATACACACAGACACACGTACGTACCTACAACATATTTTTGTCTGCCTGATACTCACCAAATTGTATTAGTTTATAATCAGACTATTATGATTACCCTCTGTATCTTGATCTTCAGCCACCTCGGTCTCTGCCCTCCCGTCCTGGGGAGGGCGCTCCTGAGTTGCTCCGCTCTCCTCCTGGATCATGCGGTCCCCCTGCTTCGTGGGACTCTGGGAGTCCAGGCTGTCCATGGACTCGTCCCCGTTGACGCACTCTGCCCCTGAGACAGGCAGTACAACCGCCGCAGGCTGGGGCTGGGGCTTGGACTGGGGCTTGGACTGGGACTGGACGTGGGACTGGGACTGGACGTGGGACTGGGACTGGACGTGGGACTGGGGCTGGACGTTGGGCTGGGACTGAGGCTGGGACTGGGACTGGGGCTGGGACTGGGGCTTGACGTTGGGCTTGGGCTGGGGCTGGGGCTGGGGCTCTGAATACCTATCAGGGGCCTTTTCTGTCCCGGGCTGGGGGTCCTGAGAGACGTGTCTGCTGGCTCCTGGCCCATCCACCTCCTCCTCCTCCTCGGACTTTGTCTTCCCCTCCGTGGGAGCGGACTCACACGGGCCAGCCGCGTCCACGGCGACCGGCGGCTCGTTGGAGCTGTCCTCCTCGGCGGAGAGACCCTGGGAGGGGGCGTGGTGGCCGTTGGCCCGGGGCCCCGTGGTGTCACAGGACGACTCCTCGTCCTGTGTAAGACAGGAGTCGCTGGGCGGCGCCGCCGGCTCCTCCTCCTCCTCCTCCTCCTCCTCTTCCTCCTCCTCTCCCCCACCCTCCACCCCACCATCCACCCCCTCCTCCACCCCCTTCCGGTAGATCTTCTTCTTTTGGATGATGCCGCGGTACCAAGATGGCCGCCGCCGGAACTTGCGCTTTAGGTGACCTGAGAGAGAACAGAGAGGGGGGGGGGGAGGATATTTTAAGACTAACATTTGCAAATAGAAGGAGAATTAATGCAGCGAGATTACAATAATTATGGGCAGCTACGGAAATTCATTTCCATGTCCAACAGGAGCCTTTGTGACTTGCTTCTATTAGCTTCTCCTCCATTGTCGTTATCCTTGGGAAGCAAAGTCCATCTCACACCTTTCAAAAGAAACCATTTCCGGTCCTCACACACAGTCCTTCATCAGCAGCAAATTAACAGGACAACCCTGACAGGATATTCAACAGACAGCAATTGCTTTATGCGTGCCTGCTCGCGCACGCACACACACACACACGCAGTTATACCGCCTCAGATACAAAATCAGATGTTATTGTCCTTTATTTTCCATGTGCGCGTGTGTGTGTAATTGCTAGGTGGAGGGAGGCAAAACGTAATGTGCTAGGGAGGAGAGGAAATACTCAACCCTTTCATTTGAAACAATTGAAAGTGTCCCCAGATGTGAGCCATAAATCACACTCAAAACCATGGTCCCTCTTCCTCCCCCTCTTTGTGGAGCAGTATGTCCCCCCTACCAGGTGATATGGTGATTGCACCTTTGGCTGTAATCAGCGAGACAAAGCCACTATTGCATGGACAACATTGATGACAGATGGCGGTTTAGGAGGAGGGTGTGTGTGTGTGTGTGTGTGTGTGTGTCTGCTGGGGTTTAGACCTGCCATCTGAACAAGAGCACTAAACGTGGTACGGTGAGCTGGCAGGGGACACCCAGCACACTCCAGCGTTGGAGCAGGCCGAGAGGAAACAGACAGACAGACAGTGACAGGTTGACAGACAGATACAGAGAGATTGCCGTGTGCCAGCTTCATGGGGACGGCGGCGTTTGAGCATGGCGATGAGAGGAATTACCACAATCTCGCGGTGAGGGCACCCAAAACTCTAAGCTACTCTTTGGACTCGGCATCAAAAAGGCCTTCAAAGCTCAAGACCAACCGCAGGGTCATAGGAGTCAATCCACACGATTATTGTGTGCCCTGCTGGCGTGCATACATAAAGAAAGAAATGTAGTCCTCTAAAACTTCACTTTTTTGTGCCTCATCATTCTATATGCTCCATCAGACACTGGGGAAACTCTTTGTCACATATACAGTGTATTTCAGCAGCTGTGATGCTGAGACAGCCCTCTACACATGGTGGGATCTCACACAGACTCAATATCCTGTGCTGGCCGGCCTCTCACAGGACGCAGTCATTAAGGCCGCTTACTGTTGTTCACAGCGCATCACATTCTGTATATAAGGATTTGCTCTCCGTAGAGCACTGTCGAGACTTGCTCGTCACAGTCTCCATGTTCTTCTGTCCTGGTGGTGGAAGGAGCTTCAGCAGGAGCGTTACCCATCTTCCCTTTCACAACAGACCTCTTCAAAACTCACCTCAGTAACTCGACTAGTGATTTCTATGACCTTTACTTTTCTCTTAAAAAAGTAAATTAAAAAATAAAGTAAATTAATAAATAAATACATACTACCACCTCTTAGAAATTAGAGGACTTTTATTTTGGCTTTTAGCCATTATCTTTGAGGATTTAATGCTATATTGGTAATGGGTGTCCTGTTTGCTTACAATTGCTGGTGTATGACCTGTTTGTCTATTGACTAATGTGCTAAATGCAATTCGCTGCGGATAAAAGCGTCTGCTAAATGCTGAGCATGTTACAAGGGGAGCCAACTCCATTCTCAATGTCTCAACTAGAACATCTGATTGTAAACAATGACCAGTGGACGGAAGAGAAAGTCACAGCCATGGAAATATCCCAAAATATCCCAAAAAACATTGGCATTTGTCCCCAGAGGCTAATCTGCCACCAGACGATGGAGCTGTTGGGCTCCCAGACTGACGTAGACCCTGGCTAGCTCGTAGCGGCACAAGTGTGCATGTGTTGCTACGGTTACAGGCAGGTAAACAAATGTGAAGTATGGCGGTAAAAAAAAAGAAAAAAAAAAGCATTCAACTGAAAACCTTGTGGAGAAACAACACAAATCCTCTCTCGTGTTCGTCATCGGACACTTGAGTCACCACCGACGCGACCCAACCCCTCCCGCAACCTGGCCGACATCTCCCGGCCATCACACAGATTCACAGGCTAACACAAGTGTCTCTTCACCTGGCAAAGAACACACACACACACACACACACACACACACGCTGACATACGAGAAGACAAGTGCGGCCATTGTTTATAAGCAGCAGCAGCAGCCTGTGCACACAGAATGCCAGCAAACAACAAACACGCAGTAATGAGCCAGCTCACACCCAACGGGAGGGGGGACAATCTACAAAGAAGAAGGTACTGGAAAGAGCTGGG